>JAODUH010002332.1:0-12113 GCA_027564835.1 Typhlichthys subterraneus | reverse complement strand
TATGAATGTGTGTGTGACTGGGTGAATGTCAGGCAAAAATACTGTAAAGCGCTTTGGATAAAAGCGCTATATAAATATGCCCATTTACCATATATATATATATATATATACTCCAATTGTTTAAGGTTCTCTGAATGATGCATAGCCTTTGTAACCATAGTTTCAGTTCCTACGTGCTGTCCAAAGTAGGTTCTAGTCCTTTAACAGAACATGTCTCTAAACTACCGACGTGAAAGGTGTTTAGGTAGCAGACAACCTTTTCCTTGTCATGGTTACTTATTTTGTCATTAAAGGTAGAGTCAGCGATAGTAATATATTAAAAAACACACACTTTATTTGATCAAATTCAGATAATATATTCTAAAGCTGCCTGTTCTGTAGATTCTGAAAAAGCAGTGTTTTGTACAAAGCCCTTGCTCTGTCAATGGAAACACAAACAAAGTTGTGCATACCGCACCACACAACACCATCATAGCTTTAGCTGTCTACATCCCAGCATTTAAAGTTATAGCTATTGCAAGCTAATTGTAAGCTACAGTAATACACATTTAGTCAAATTCACCAAATATCTCATCGCAGTTTGCCGTCTTACCGTTCTCTGTGCGCGGTGAAAAATATTATCTGATACTTCTACACAGCGCTGGCTCCGTAGATAGCGGCACTGCAGAGGGATATTGATATGATTTGAGCGCTACGTTAGCAAGCGTTCTCGAGAATAACTGACCCTGCCTTTAACTGCTTCAGAACATTTCCCACGTCTATTCTCCCCCCTTTTGTCTGAAGTCATCAGTGCATTCCAAGCAGGTCATATGCCCCCGGTGGGCATTATCTGCTATTGCAACATGTTTTTTTTTCTCTGTGGGTTGTCGAGTGAGAAATGGGTGGGGGTCTGTGCTTTGAGTCGGCCAGGAAAGGGAAGTCGTCGCGTTAGAGAGTTAATGACGACATTCCACCTAGGAACATGCTCTGTCGACCGGAAGGCTCGTGTCCACACAGCATCTCCACAGAAGAGACAGGACACCCCCCCCCCCTCACACCTTTCTCTGCCCAGTTCTAGCATGCACCACACACACACACGCACGCACGCACACACATGTTGTTGTCAAAACATGCGGCATTTAACAGGGTGCTCATAAGCTGCCTCTCAACACAGCTGCCTCCGTAATGCAGCCCGACAGCTCCAGTGGAGATTGTGCCATTAGGAATCTCAACCAGTGACCTTAATGCGTTTCACCATCTGTTGCTTGTTTAATGTGACTTGTCCCAACGGCTGGGTCGGGATGGTCGACTGCACCACAGAATGCACATGTGTGTGTCTTTCTTCTTTTAGATGTGATCCTTGTCAAGGAAGCTTCAATCCTCCAGACTTTGTAATATACAGCATCCCAGCCTCTTATTGTTTATGTTAATACAGCTTAATATACAGTAAGGGTAACATCAAGTTGGTGGACTTGCATAATCCAAATCCATGCTACATACTATAATTATGTTCCTTAAAAGTATTACCTGCAGACAGTCAGCAGGGGGGGAAAGGTCAGCCTCATTCGTAAAGTGTTTTGTAAAACGTGTTCTACCCAGTGGTCTGTACTTAAGGGTGTGTTGTAAATTACCTAGTCAAAGTTTTTTTTTTTTGTTTGACTGATTACCTCTCACCTGTAGTCATTTAAATTGCCTCAAATTAACAAAAGACTTCTCAACTTCTTATAGTTGGGCAGCAGACGCACATAATGCCAACCATAAATCACTGACGTTTGAATGTGAATAGCACCTAAACAGCAGGTTTTATGAGTTGGAATTCATGCCATGGTACTGTACAATGGAGGAACAATCTCTGAACGCAATTACATGTTCTTAATACTTCAAGTAATATTTACATTTCCCATGCTCCCCTAGAGAAACGAAACCCAATGAAAACCCAGGGTTTCATTGTTGTTGTTTCGTTGTTTATTTGTGACTGAGAGTAGTTTTTTAAATTTGTTTTTTTTGTGAATTCTCATTTTACTATGAAAATCCAATATGGTCTATAACGTAATGATGTATAAACAGGCTCAGCATTATGGTCAAATCAATAGTTTACACTGACTGCAACAGCAAGCGAGCATCCAACTATCGCGTTGCATCGAACGCTCTCTGTCCACACTGAATCCATGGCAACATGTAGCCTAAACAGACCACGTTGCCTACCTGTCAGCTGTAGCACACTAGAGAACTGCCTTCTCAATATTCACAACGCAATATTATGGCCGAGGCAGGTAGATAGGTAGGCTACTGCACAGGTATCATACAACCACCATCTCTACTTGGTAAAATAATCTAACTTGCTTGCTAGCTCTATCATCCTGAAAGAAAACGATCTCCCTCCAGCAAGCTGCCACATTATTAAGGTAACTGAATGAGCAGTCCCTAATCTATTTCAACTATTAATAAGATAGGCCTAGTTCTGTGGTTTCAACGCGGGTGACAGGAAGCGAATACAAACAGGGCCGCATCATGCAGCGTCGAATCGCTCGCGTCTAGCTAGCTAGGACAATCCAATTGAAAACTGATTTTGTGTGCGACGCTCGCTCGTGTGGCATTGCGTTAGGACGCGATGTTAGAGGCTGATAGCATCAATGCTGTATTGTTATGTTAAAGAGTTCTTCATATGCACATTGTGTCAGGGCAGCGATGAGTAGTAATCAGCTCTACACTTCACATGACGTGTTATGTCAAGAGCAGATCTTTCTTGGTCTTCATTGCATGTCCAGTGCTTCTCAGTCATATTATTTTACATATTCCTCAACCAAATGATATTTAATCAGCTTTTTCCCGCTAAAAAAAAAGAAATCAGGGCAGGATGACTCTGTCCTTCATCGCCGAGTAAGAAAAGTGGGCATGGCGTTAGGGGGAAGAGATATGACACCACCCACTCCATCTGTACCTTGGATGATGGATCAGCACGGTGTTGTCATGTCAACACACCCCTTTGAATTCTGAGCCTCTAGCCATACGTCTCCCAGGCACGGTGTTGCACCAGGAACGGCTCTCTTTTGATTGGTGGCCGTGTTGTTTACTTTATCGTCCCAGCAGAAGCAACCACAGTGATTGAGTGAGCGGCGGAAGACTAACGCGCATGCATGTGTGTGCTGTGACTCCTTGCACCAAGCAGAACAAAGATCTGTGGATCTTCATTTGAAGACTCTCGGATGCTTTGTGTGTACTGTAGCCATCAAGACACTTCTCCTCCTACTGAGAGAGTGATTAGTTTGGAGAGGCTGCAGGAACTACAATGAGAAAGATTCTACATTTCTGTTCCACCACTGTTTGCCTGCCTGTGTTTTGCTGATTTAGTTTTATATTGCAATATTGGCTTGCCGCCAGCCTAAGGGAAAGGGAAATATGTCCTCCATCCCAACTCCAGAGTCTGGAGCCAGGAATTATTTTCACCCTTTCCCGACACGCCACACACACACACACACAGACACACACCTCTATCAGGGAACATCTGAACTGAAACACAGGCCTCTGCCTTTTGAGCGTTAATGAGACAATTTCATGAAGCCACAGTGGTTTGGTTCTGACGCATCAAAGCTCACCCGTCATTTAGTTCTCACTGTTCTATCACGGTACGGTAGGTCTAATAAGCGTCTTTTCCTTGGACAACTATCCTCTGTTGTCTTCCTCACAGAAGTTATAATGGTGAATTCCTAAGGTGGGAGGGGGGGTGGTGGTGTCCCTTAATTAAAGCCCGGTGGGAGTTCTGACATTCCAACAGCGCGTCCATCTCAGCCTTACAGGGGAGGAGAAGACATTTCCACAGGCTATCTCCGGTTTTGATTGCGTGTCACGGGCGTTCCCTGCGAGTGAGCCTCAGGCCACTGGCTGGAGACCAGTGGCGACCAATCACCAGCCATTAAAAGCTCAAAGGCAAGGCGGGTTCCCGTTCCAAGCAAATGTCGTGCCTGCTGATTTCAATTAGGCGAGTTTGCCCCGTGCTGCTTCAAGGTGTGTTGATTAGCAAAGTAAGCTGGAGTAGTGATTTGTTGAAGTGAAAGTGTGCTGTGGCTCCCCATTTCATGTTCCAATTTAAGATAGCGCTCATTTGCATGCAATTACCCTTTGTTCCCTTGGATTATCCTCTGGTTATGGGGCATAGTAGGAGCATTGTTTCCATTTTTTCTATTGGCCAACTTTTAAATTAACCTTTAATTATTATTCTTAATATTATTATTATTGTTGTCATAATAGTAGGTGCTCTGAACATTGCAGTGGAATTTACATAAATGATAAATCTTTCACATGGATTTACATTTGTAGAACAGTATAAAGATGTATGGATACAAGGCATACTGTGTGAACCAGTTCATTTTGTTTGAAGGAGTTATCAATGTGCAGCTATTTATTTTTTATTAGATGTTTGCTTCACTGCTCAGAGCTTCTATATTATTTATTTCAGACTAAAACATGCATATTTTGTGTTGTTGCTATTGGCGGATCAATAACATTTGAGCCTCCACATGCGGCCGGATGTGACAGATCTATGTCTATAGATCAGTATTGATGCTGCCCATCAAGAATCTCCCTCTGACACATAACCTCTCTGCCTTATTGCCCCCCTCCAGATGCTCATGCTCTGGTTCAGATGTTGATTATGTTTGTGAAACACCCTCCCGCATGACGGAAACATGATTATCTTTAGCCATTAGGTTAGTGGTAAGGTGGAGGCAATGTTAGGCACATTTATTTTAGGTTAGAAATGCTTTGCGACTAGCTTCTCAATTTCTTCTTTATTTCAGGATGATCTCAGCTTTGGTAGCTTGATTCTTACCTGAGCAAAGTGTGCCCTTACAGTGTTCTAATGTGCATACAATGCCTGTGCCCTGGAATTGTCGCCGCTTCTCTAGAAAACCCTTTTTCTCCCTTCATACTTTCTTAAGCAATTTTACAAATGTGCGCTTGAACCGTACCCGGTGACTTTACTCACCTGTCAAGCGGGCTTCATGTCACACACACACACACACACACACACACACACAACCTCGCATCTGGAAAAACTTGTAATTTTCCTTGGCCCAGGTGTGCAGACACTGCCTGCCTATATCACCTGCTTCAGAGTAGCATCTGTCCACATGCAGTGCATGCATGACACATGATGTGCACAGTCAAGTCTCGTGCCGTGTGTGTGTGTGTGTGTCTTCCTTCCTGGCCTCGATTGGATTGAGGTTGCGACAGGTAAGGTTGGCGGGGGGGAAGGGGGTGTAAGTATAGTTGCACTATGGTGTTTATATGTCATTTTTTTCCCCTCATGCATTTCAAGGGCAATATCATGTCAGCATGCACTACTGCCTTGGAGAAGGGAGAAGAGAGGGAATGAAGTATCATGTTGATGGCAGGTAGCTCTCTGTGGGGATTGGATGGGATGTCGAAACTCTGGCAAATGAGCCCCTTCAGACTGACAGACATGTGCGGCGGGGGAAGGGCGGGGGGGGGGGGGGGTTGCGGTGGGGTCTGTCGAGATCACACCTTCGCACTTTACCTCTGGTGATAGGTTTGTCCGCGTTGTTGACACAGCTTGGTGGAAAAACAGATGGGGGGGGGGGGGGGACGCGATGGAGGGGCGCACGTCAAGGTGGTTTGCTGTAACCGTGTCATCTTACCGCGGCCTCGACCGATAAGGCGACCCCGGTCAGCTATACGGCATGACGGAGACAAATGGAAGTCTGGCCTCAACCAGTGTGTTATTCGTGGCGTTAATGTAAGGCGGAAATGGGGCAGAATTTAAATAAAAATGGAAAGGGAAATGAATAATTATAGGTTCTAGCTAGAATGTACAAGGCTGCACATATACACTACACTACATACATAATGCCCCCTATCATTTATCAAAGTGCTCAGCTCAAAGTCAACTATTATCTACTGAATAATTGCATACAGCAATGTGCTGTATGCAATTACACATTTTTTTTTTTTTTTTTGTATCCAAAGCGCCTTACAGTGAGAACCATTTAAAACCACGAATGAGCAGGTAGCGCTCAGGCATCTTGCTCAACAGATAGATTACAGACCGGGCATTTAACCCACGGCCTCTCAAGCTGGGTGTCCACCTACCAAACCAGCCAACCAGTCACCACTCACAGGGCCATCCTGGACAATGCAATCCTTATGACTAGGGCAAGGTTGGCTACTGTACGCAGACATTAAGTCACTAATACACACATTTAAGTTAAATTAAAACTCAATAAATTAAATCAATGCCATAGGATGCTTCCTCAGACGCACATTGGAAACGCATTGAGAAGGCTAGGATATTGCTGCTGTGTGCAGTCTGCACCACTGGCAGTGTAGAGGTACCGGATTATTTTTTGGGCACACCCAGAGAACAGTAAGGTAGCGGACTGCGAGGAAATATTTGGTGAATTTGACAAGAAAGTGTATTAGCTTACAATTAGCTTACTATAATTTTAAGGTAAAGTCAGGGATGGTGGAGAACCTGGTACTCCTGTGACGTCTGTTAATGTGTCTGTTAATAATCACCTAACAATTGACAGACACTCTTAATTAACGAACTTACAACACGCTTTAAATCTTTCCGATGTGTTAGTTCTTATGTACGGCAGAATGTGTATATTATTATACATAGTATTAATGCTACATTTGGTTTGCCTATCGCATCTTAACCGTCCTGGAGGGGTGGATTCCTCCCTCTCTGGTCCCTTAAGGTTTCTTCCATTTTTGTTCCCCCCATGGGGTTTTAATGGAGATTTTTCCTTGCCCTGGGGGAGGAGCAGGTTAAGGGGGTGTTGTTTGTTTCCATGTGACATGTATGTTGTACAGCCCTTTGAGACTGCAACGTGATTAAGGGCTATAGAAATAAACTTGACTTGAATTGACTTGACTGGAGAAAGATTGCTAATATTTGAACTCTTGCCACGTTGTAGCTGTGGTAACACGAGTGCTTCTCGAGGCAAACCCGACACGCCACGAGGCCGCATTGATGGGGGTTGGCCTTTTGACGGCCAGCATGGATGTGCACAGCAGACGTGCCTACACCGACAGAAGCAGGCAGGTGTGAGACAGTGATTTGGGGGCGCAGGTGGTTCTGGCGGCCACGGTGACGGATGGGGGAATTCAGTTAACTGTGTCAGGGTGTATTCTGCAGTTGCACAGCTATTGCTCCCAATAGCTATTGGTATTGAAACTGTAGGTGAACTGAACCGGTAGGCTATTGAAACTGTATACCAGAAAAGCTGTAGCTATATGTATTCCTGAAATAAAGAAAAAGAAACACAAACTGAAAACTGGAAATAAATATGTATTCTTTTTATATTCAGTTATTCTTTTTATTTTCATGTCACATATTATGTTAAGACCATGTCACAATTACAATACACTCTACAATACAGTCTTTTAAATAGTCTCAGCTCAAATAAATAGGAGATGTCCAGGGAGTAGGAGTATAGCTAACTATATATATATATATATATATATATATATAGGTAGGCTATTGAAACTACCAGTAAAGGTATCTATGGGTAGTTATCCACCTATTGGCATTGTAACTGAATAAAGCTAGCCATAGGTAGCTATCCACCTAGGTAGCTAGCTACATATGTCTGCAAGTATTGGCACGCCTACTTCCAGTTTCAATGTGCATTTGACAAATAAACTTTAAACTGGAGGTAGATGTCTAGGCATGTCTCAATGAAGCGCGGCATGCTGTAAACCATAAATGTGTATCATCTGTATAGTGCCCCTGGAGCAGGAACGTACAAAGGGACAAATCGAGTGGGCTCCTTATCTCGGTTGAAAACTAAACAGCAATCATTTGTGTGCGCGGCCGCCTTCAGATGCTTTACTGGGCTTGTCATTTGCTCAAACAGAAGGCTCCCTGACGGCCTCGCTCGTCATTTCCATGCCCTGCCAGTTGAATGGGAGTGATTGGTACAATGTGTTTGCACTCCAAAATTGCATGCGTTTCCAGAGCGGCAAAACAAATTGGGCTGAGGATGTGGCAAATATATCCAGCCATGCACCCCCTCCTTCCTCGCCGCAAGCCACAAGCTGATTGATAGCTGTGATAGCTGAAGAAACAGGATTGTGTGCGCGTGTGTGTGTGTCCCGCATCGCATTTTTTTCTTCATCAACCAAAGGAAAGGACGGGAGGGCGTGACCGACTGAAAAAGATTCAAACAGTGGATGAAAATGTGAAAAGCCATTTGTAACGCCTGCTCCTTATCACCGCGCGTGTTAGACCTGGAAATAAGGACCAAGGAAACAGACGTGACAGGTGTCTAGTTGGGACCAACAGGAAGGCTTTCTGATGCTCTAGAAATTGGAAGGAGCATGTGTAATCGCTCTTTTCTCCTGGGCCACTTCCGTGACCGACGTCAGTGGTATGGTGCAAGGTGACCACACGAGCGGTGGGACACCCTGCCATCTATCTGCCAGAGTCTGGAAATCTTGAGTTTCTTCCATTGTTGAGCGCTGGTCGAATATTTTAGCGATAAGACCAGAAGATAAAAGATAGACTGTCATGCTGCATATTGAAGAAAAGGATTTCCCCATGATTAGCAAGGTCATTAAAGCAGAAGTGTTTTATAATAAATAATATATATACAGTATAGATAAAATATATAATGATTATGCAATCAGCTGGTTGTTGTTTAGTGGCAACGCAAGCTCACCTCCGCTAACTAGAAATCAATGAATCAAAGATGTTGATTTCAGAGGATTTCTTCTTGTCGTGTCAGATTAATATGAATTATTAACATTGGAAAACTAGTTGTTTATTGTTCAGGGCAATGAATCTGTAAATGGTAAGCCTTGTTTCATGTTGAATGTCAGTGTAACTGCAAAATTTTAAATGCATTACACAGGCATGAAATTGACCATAAGACACTAAATAAGAAATAAAATTAAAATGTAACGTCTTAAAAGCTAGAGGAGCCAATATTATCCTGACTTTTCAATGGTGCTGAACCCAGCCAGACAAAACGCAGATTTTGTTTAAAGCAAGACATGTCTCTATAGTTATAGTGATCAATCTAAATCTGACAAATGAAGAGCTGCGCTTATGCTCCAACATTCAACCATGTTTAACTTGAACGCGACATGATGGTCAAACACGTCCATCAGACGCATGTTCCCGTTGACAAACAAGTCAAATGTAGCGCTGTTACGGAACAACAAAACACATCTTGTTGTTTGCTAGTGCTACATTTGGTTTGTCGATGTACGTACTTGGCTTCAAGGCTCTGAAATAAGGATTTATCCCCCCTCACTGTGGAGCCTTGTTTGCACTATTGCCTCACCTGA
Organism: Typhlichthys subterraneus; assembly: GCA_027564835.1. Taxonomy (NCBI): domain Eukaryota; kingdom Metazoa; phylum Chordata; class Actinopteri; order Percopsiformes; family Amblyopsidae; genus Typhlichthys; species Typhlichthys subterraneus. The sequence goes on along the minus strand of JAODUH010002332.1, from coordinate 2,819 downwards.
TTTAATGGCGTCAAATGATGTCAAGTATGACAGAGGAGGTAGCCGTGAATCTTCTGGTGACATTTGTGGGCAAGATTCCCCGAGTCTTATTTAACTTGTCTTGTGTGACTGTGGCAACCCGAGGTAAAAGGAACTGCCCTCTCTGCTGTGTGAAACAGTACAGACAGACTACAGTGCACTAATCAATGGACATTTCAGCTTTTTTAAAGGAAAGTAAATATGAAAACCACACACTGAATGATAATCGGCTAATTAGCAATGCCTTTGTCATTTCCTGACCAAAAATAAATCATAACTTGTCACTCGCAGCTTCAACTCTAACTGACTCTAGGTATCTAGACAAATGATTGTAAATTACGACAAATGATAACATAACTTCACTCAGTGTTTCCAAAGCTAATTGTGGGGCCATTGAAATCCGTCTGCAGTCCTCGCTCAGATTTTTCCCTCCAAACAAAAGAAGCAGGAATCATAAGGTTTTATCGCTCTGCGGCATCTTAATACCTTTGTAAGTACGGCTTTAACTCCAAAGCTATTTGATATTGACTTTTCTTTTCTAATCTGCTCTCTAATGAGACCATGGCTTCATGCATTAGGTGCATCAAAATATAAAACACTCTCTTTGTCTTTTATTATTTCTTGGTCTGCTAGCGTGGAGTAGTGCCTCACTCCAGCTCGCTTCATATCCCCAAAACACCCTCTGAGGTTGTTTGTTTTTTTTTTCTTTTTGTGTTGCTTCCACCGCCTCTGCAGGGGGAAGAGTGTGACAGGTGCTGAAATGGGATTGAGTGGTAAATTGAATTAGAGCAGCCTGCGGAATATGCCAGAATGGCAGGTGTACAGCACTCTGTGTGGACAGTCTTGATTGGTGGCAGCTGTAAAAGGCAGAATCGCCCCTATTGGCTGCTAACCCTGAATGGAGCACTGACAGTACAGGGCTTTCAATTACAATATGTCTGACTATGACATTACCAAGCGAGTTCGCTGAATACTGTGAAGACTGAAGTACATGTGTAGCCTAGTCCTTGAACGCACCTGTTCTCCTTACTGTCGCCCATCGCCCAAAACGCTCTCACCAGATAAATCTACGGACTCAATATTGGTACACACAATATCATGTTGTGCGGTATCATATTGAAAATGTAAACGTTTTGTGAGATGCGTCCTTTGGCTGTGTGGCTAATGTGCGTTCAATAGAGATAAACTGAAAACTTGTTGTTTTGATGTTATGAATCTTTTTTTATGCTTTTTTTTTTTTTTACTTTAAAATATTTAAATTATTATTGATATTGCAGTTTTCATGATCAATATTGCAATATCACATTTTGTCTATCATGCAACCCTAGTCCCATTAGCATGAAATATGACCTATCCAATGATTCCTGCTAGGGGACAACAAAACAGTAAGACAGCCATTGTTTTCTAACAGCTTAATATAAACAGGATTGTTGAAAGATTGTGTGAAATATGGGACTGATCTCATCAAATAATTATTGGCACTTCATATTGCTCGAATCAGTCATCACAATAGGAATGAATTAGGTTCCTTCCAAAAGATGGCCTGGTTTGTTGCAGAGCAGGGATGCTTCATCAGTCAGTTGCTAATTTAAATACATTTCAGGTTGTTAAGCCCTAAGCCTTTTTGCGTGATTTACGTTTGTTCACATATTTTACTGCATAGAGATATATTTCCAAAAACATTCATATGGGGGTTTCAAGAAAAAGCTGCCAGGGCTTCGACCCCTGGGAAGTTACAGTATGGCAGAGAGCATAATGACAATGAGCTTAGCCTAATTCAAAGCAGGGACACTGCTGCAAACCTTTCTTGAAGACCAAGCTTCTGAAGATTATAACCTCTTACCAGGCCATCTTTAGGACTCTCTATCAGCTAGGTTTGAAGAGATGTCATGCATCTGTGACCCTTATCCCGCCATTTCAAAGCTGAGTGCTTCAATTTCTGGATAGAATATCCCAAGGCTGGTTGCAGTTATTGGGGGGAAAATCTGCTCTCAACGATAGCAAAGTGAAGGGGCACTTGTAGTAGAGAGCCAGCTTTCTGCCAACAACGTGCACGCACATAGAGATACAACATTGAAGCGCAAAGTCACCATCGTGCTTCGTGACATTAGGATGTGTGAAGGATGCGTTTTTCTCACACCTCCGAACAGGATGTTGCACAATCGCCTTCTTTTATTAGCTCGCTCAAAAGCACCAAAAAAAAAAATCCCCTGCTGTCAAATATTGGAAGCTCAGCTGCAGATGACTCACATTTTCATTTCAAGCAGGCTAGGCAGTGCAATAACTTGCAACTGGCTAGACCGCCTAACCTTTTCTCAGTAATCGCTGTTTTGTAGCTGAATGTCACATGCTTGATTTGAACGCGGGAAGGAGGCGTGGCTTAGAGCAACAGCTGACAATTAATGATCACAGTTTTGAAGCCCTTCCTCTCATCAAAGCTTCAGCAGGACGGCAGAATAACCACAAGGAAGCCGATTCAGACTTTGTCTTTGCCTTCTCAACTTGTGGTTGTGATTTTGGTGCACAGCTTCCCCTGTGTTCAGACGAGCGAATGCTGCCACCTTTGAGCACAGTAAATCCTAAGAGCTAAGTGTGTTAAGCCTTACGGTTGGAGACAAAAGACAGGTCTGTCATATGAAGAGTGATGGCTCTTTCAAGAGGCGACTGGCCTGTATTCAGCCAGGGACACGCAATGTTGTGTGGCTCCTCCTCCTCCATCTCTTTCGCTCTCGCCCGCTCTCCCGCTATGCTGAGCGAGAGAGCATCTTTGAGTATGTGGCGGGGGGGGGGGGGGGGGGGTG
>JAODUH010002330.1:0-12115 GCA_027564835.1 Typhlichthys subterraneus | reverse complement strand
GTGTGTGTGTGTGTGTGTGTGTGTGTGAGAGAGAGAGAGAGAGAGAGAGAGAGAGAGAGAGAGAGAGAGAGAGAGAGCGAAAGAGAGAGAGAGAGAGAGAGAGAGAGAGAGAGAGAGAGGTCACAGTCAGCAGTCTCCCCATATGGACTGGATCAGTCACCATGAGGGTCAAAGGTCTCAGGGTCAGAGGTTGAGCCCTCTAAGCCAATCATAGGTCAGCGTGGGCGTGGAGGTTTTCCATTTAAAATTAGGGAGCCGGAATGAGAGGATCGCAGTAGATGGCCAACCATAAGCCTGACCTAAAACCAACTTCTATGAAACATCTACTGGACCACTTGACCACTGTCCAAGATGTAATTGAATTGTATTTGCAGTTATTCCTTTAGTGGGTATTTGTTAAACTAGCAAATTTATACAAATTTACAGTGCCATTACTGCACGAGTGTTGTGGGTGAAATCACACTATTACTACTGCAGGGTTGTTGCTCGTTTCCCTGACCTAGAGTTAAAAGCACTCTAAATTGTTTTAAGATATAACAAAAAAAATAGAATAGACCTCTTTAGGTGTAAGGTTTAGATAAAATACATTAGCCACCTCACAACTAACTCTACCCAACCTAATTCATGCTTTTTAACATCATTTAGGATGGCTTGAGTTCAGATATAATTTCATCAATGTCACTTCAGCAGTGAAGTCTATATGTGCTTGGCTACTAATGGGATTATTTCCCATGGAAGTGCTGCTATATGATTTGTAGTGGATTGGTACTACTCTAGAGGTCATGTCAAGAAAGTGGCAATAAACTCATTGTAGATCACCTTGCTAACCACCTGTGTTGAATATGAGAAAAAATACAAAGTTAAATTATTTAAAACTGAGAAAATGTAAACATAGAGACACAGAAAATAATAGAAATTCGAGTTAATTTATCATTGCGCTTGTCAGGGAAGTTCATACTTCACAAGAACTACCTTTTTCTGTGTGTTACGGGGGCGTGGACGCGCACGGATTAACGCGGGTGCGTCTTCAACCTTGTGCGATATGAGTTGAGCCCACGTTACTTTGATTGACATCTGAACAGTGCCCAGTTCACATCAGTGAGGCTGCACTTGCGTTGCTATGATTGGCTATAATCCGCGTAGCTCAATCAGGTCAACTGAATTCAAGACATTTTCACCAAAGCTATTGGTGGAATCTATAAATGGTATCGTTAGCCCACGTGGAACAACGCTTTTCATTGGTCCGTGTTCGTTTTGTGGGCGGTTCTCTATGTTGGTTAGCCGGAGGAGCGTGAAACCGCCTGAGAAAGAAAGTTGCCATTGAGGTAAAGCGGAGGTAGACTGTGCGCTGGTCCCGCCGTGGTCTGTCTTGTTGTTATTAAACAACGTTGAATTTACTCTTTTTATGAAACATATTTTGCATCGTTTTTTAAGAACAACTCCTGTCAGTTGTCGAGGAAACAAATATATTTGACGGCCATTCAACCAGCAAGTATCTGCGACGAGTCAAGTGGGAACTCTTCACAGCTATTAACTTGTGTGGATTTGTTTCTAGTGAGACTGTGTGCCGAAGGCTTTGCGGCTCCCCAGTACGTCTGCATTTTGGATCTGGTGACTTGAGTTTTCCCCCCGTTGATTTACTGTACCTCTATTCGGAATACATCGGATACAGTATAAGCAAAATCGCTGTAGTGATAACATATTTTAGGTTACTCCTCCTAATTCAGTCTCATCTATGTGCCCACAGCATATTACTCGTTTTCCGTGTTTTTCTGGTTGATTTATCGATGTATGGTCGCTGAACCGCGCAGGGCGAGCAAGCGAAAGGGGATTCACAAACATCTGCTGGCGAACTCGAAGGGAGTATAGTGTCCTTTGTCTAAAACACCAACCATTGGTGTTACAAAACGATGGATGGATTTTCTTTGTGATCTACCCTCAACGTTACTGTTTTGACCCAGTGAGGCGGGTAATAACTGGAATCGGGCGCATCCTCTCGGTGTAAAGATGTTTCCCCAGGGACGGCACCCGGTAAGTGGACGATATGTAAGTTATTTCTATCAGTCTCCTGGTTTTAGCTGGTCGCAAGGCGGTATGGCTGCTTAACGAGCGCTTATTTGTTTTGTTGTGCTCTCTACTCCTTATAGTAACAGCCTTTACCCCCTATTAGCCTACACGCTCACTTGATAGGCTACGCTCTCTCTCGACAATAGAGCGTGTAGCGTGCTCAAATCGGTGGTGTGGAATTAATTGACTTAAAAATATTCTTGTTGTTTAATTATGGATAATACTGAGAAGTTCTTGGCGTATCATGTGAGCTTGACACAAAAGCAGACACACCAGATCCTCCATTTATCAGGTAGCGTGTCGTTGTTTTCTGCTAATGTGTGTGCGTGTTTGTGTGCGTGTGTGTGTGTGTACGCGCGTGTGTACGCGCGCGTTCGTGATTGCACATGTTCGTTGTTAGACACCACACCAAGCCCCGGGGCAGCCCTTCAAGTTTACCATCCCAGAGTCTCTGGATCGCATCAAGGAGGAGTTCCAGTTTCTCCAGGCACAGTACCACAGGTGGATAACACGCATGACCCCCCCCCTCCCCCCACCACCCAACAACTAATCCACATGCATAAGAAAACGTGTTTCTTCCACTGTGTGACCATGGCAATGCGCTCGTTTACCCCATGCTTAAACCACATCTTAACCATAACGGTTCCCTTAACAATAGCTCACAAGCCCCATCTCTCTGTTCCCAAATTAAGTCCTAACTTGGGACACACACAGTCAGCTAGTGCTCCCGATGCGGTAGGTCTTAGTCATGTTGATAGTTAAGAGCCACCGTGTGGGCTCAGGATTTCATAAATGACTCCTTATTTTCCTAAGTGGTGTGTGTGTGTGTGCAGAAAGGAAGTGTGGGCTTTGGGGGGATGGAGGTGTGTGTGTGCGTGTGCGTGTGTGTGTGCGTGTGTGTGTGTGTGTGTGTGTGTGTGTGTGTGTGTGTAAGGGGTAGAGGCTTGGAGTGACAGACAGGTAAAAGCCACTGACAACAGACCGTGTTTACATCCCACACTCTGACACAGGCCAATATAGTAAAAAATAAACCACAAGCCATTCTTGTGCAGCGCTATAATAGCCTGCTCAGTCACTGCAGTGTAGTGTGTGTGTGTAGTATCACAAGTGGTTGTGAGGTGTCTGTCGTTAGGTCTCATATTTGTGTCTGGACAACACATCAGTAGCATATTCGATGGCATTCCATAAGACCGTAGCCAAAATAATTGTGTGTGTGTGTGTGTAGTTTTCTTTGTGTACGCCTGCAGCTTCTTGGAAAACAGAAGCACCTGGCATGCAGGCTGAGACTGGGGTTTATCCTGCTATAAATGGTACTTACGTGTGCCGTGTCTTTTCTTCCCAGTCTGAAACTGGAGTGTGAGAAGCTGGCCAGCGAGAAGACGGAGATGCAGAGACACTATGTCATGGTAAGATCAAAGGTGCTTTCTAGCACAAGTCTGTCTGCCATGTCGAGTCAAGACTCGGGTGCACCCTGCTCTATAGTGGTGCCTAGCTAATAACAATAATATTATTATGACATTAATTATTAAAACAGAACTGCTATTTATGTTTTTGAAACATTTGAGCATTTATGCATGTAAATATGACTTTGAAGATAACAGCTTTGTATCATGTATTGTAAAACCTCTGTTTTGGGCACTATACAGTATTTCCAGTTTTGTGCATGTATAGTAGCTCTGTAAAATCATCCTGATTTAGCAAGCTCCTACGCGATTTGCTTCACGCTACGTGTCGGTCTACATGGAACACAAGGGTCAGAAGGTCAGCCAGGCTGTGCCAATGGGTGTCACTCAAATCATTAGACAATTGGTCCACCCTCAGCCAATCGGAACAAGTCCCAGGTGGGGGTTGATTTTCGGGAACACTTGATGGCCGTCGGCACCAACTGAGCTACCCACCTAGAGACCGATTAGCCCGGTGTTTCTCTACCCGGCCAACTAACTGTTTTCGATTGAGCGTTCCCAGACTGATGTGTAAAGCAAAGCCAGCCGTAGAGGCGGGGCTTGCTACATCAGGGCGTTTTTTTTGTGTGTCTATGTTTATATATAGTATAATGTAATTTGCCTCTAACCGCCGGTGATTAACTAATTTATGGGAACTATTTAGCAGAAGTCAGCATATACCATAGTTTGCACCCGCTCATACTGTACACAGGGAGCCACGGTAACGCTTCTCTGCCCCAACCTTTTTCAAGCTACTGTGCGATTTTAGTGAAGGGAACCTCTCAGTAATTGGACGGCGTCTACTCGAGTAATGTGGCGTAATATTTAAGCTAACAAACTCTGAGCTGTCAGCTCAAAAGCTGTCCCAATATAACTCGCATGCCTTAGCAGACGCAAACGTGAGCACACGCACGCGCACCTAATCCACCAGCAAAATGCTAATAATTAAATTTCTCTGATACAATTCATAGTTGTGCTAAGCATATACCTTTGCTCTGTAAAGCCTATGTTGAACACACTAAAATAATTTCAAAAGAGACTATAATTGGTTTCTCCTCCATAGGCCCGCCAAAAGAAACAATGCAAATTTCTCAGTCCACATTTCCTTGTATGATTTGACTGTTGGACACTGTAATACAAACCAGGTGTGTGACTGCGTGCACTCCTCCAAGTTTAACAATGGAAATCAATACGCTCCTCCAAGCTTAACAATTAAATGGACGGTAAAGTTATATAGTGTCATAGGTATTTGAGAGTAAATGAGCGAGATCGTTTTGTCATGGCTCTTAAACACTCTCTCTCTCTCTCCCTTTAGTACTATGAGATGTCGTATGGCCTCAACATTGAAATGCACAAACAGGTATGGATGGCTATACTGGCACCAATTCCTCTACCCTCCATGTCTGCCAGTGTGTGTGCCTGTCTGTCTGTCTGTCTGTCTGTCTGTCTGTTACGGTTTGGGTTTGATGCATTCGGCTTGTGCGTGCAGCCTTGCTGGTTCATATGCATTTGTGCACACACTCATTTGTTTGTGTGTGTTTGTGCGTTTGGCTGTTTTTTGTGTGTTTACCCGTGATCGATAAGGCTCTGTCTCCATTTCCCTGGTTAGGGCCAGGCGGCCGAGCCCAGAGGCAGGATGAATGGCTCTATAGATTGATTGGTGCTGTCTTGGGGAGCGGCCTGCTTTATTACATTAGAGGGGCAGGGCCGTGCAGGGCAGAGCAATCGATCACAGTGAGGCCCTTTTTATCGAGGAAACGTGGAGGAAGAGAGACAGGAGAGCTCCCCCTTTTTATATAGGCAGGGACGCAGCACACACACACACACACACACACACACACACACACACACACACACACACACACACACACGGTCAGGCAAGGATGCTTGCTTGCGCACACGCACACACACAGAGTCAAACATGATCACACACGGGCACTTGTACCAGCACGCACTGAATCGCAAAACACACAAACTTGCGTATTAAAACACACACATACACACATACACAGATCAGAGGGCAAGTCCTCCAGCGTGCACACACACACAGACACACACTCTTTCCCCCCAGGACTGGTGCAGGGCTCAGAGCGTTTACCAGTAATTACCACAGCCATCGACCGCTCAGACCAGCGGAAATTGGAGGTGGATTTGCCTGGCTGCTTCAGTGTGGAGCAGAGGTGTCTCACTCCTTTTGTGTTTCTCTCCTGCAGCCTCTTTCTCTTTATCTTAGCCTCTGTCTTTCCCTCACCCTCTCTCTCTCTCATTCTCTCTCATTCTCTCTCATTCTGTCCATCTCTCTCTATCTCTCTCTCTCTCTCATTCTGTCCATCTCTCTCTCTCTTTCATTCTGTACATATCTGTCTATCTCTCTCTCTCTCTCTCTCTCTCTCTCTCTCTCTCTCTCTCATTCTGTCTCTGTCTCTCTCTCATTAATTTCCTGTTAATTTATGACAAACGACAGGTACTGTTGAGTGTGAGCACCACTTTTGGCTTCAGTGTGAATATACTTTTAGAATTTATTTTAATTTTTACATTTGTCGCGCATGCTGTGTTCTGTTTGGGTTGTGTATTTTGCGTTCCAATTTGTAGGTTTTCTGAATCAAAAGTATAACACTATATCTCTCTATCTCTGTTGCCTGAATCAAAAGTATAACACTATATCTCTCTATCTCTGTTGCCTGAATCAAAAGTATAACACTATCTCTCGCTTTGTTGCCTGAATCAAAAGTATAACACTATCTCTCGCTTTCTCTGTTGCCATCATCTTTTTCTTTTGGGTGTGTGGGAGATACATCTCTGCCTTGTGTGTGTGTGTGTGTGTGTGTGTGTGTGCGTGTGTGTGTGTGCACCTTAAAGCGCCAGGGGAGGTGATTAGCTTGGGGCTACGGTTGTCGGAGCAACAACCTATTATGGGCGGAGGGCATGGCGAATACAGACTAACTACACACCTCCTACTTCTCAGTAGAAGGTCTGGACAAGACAACTTTTTATTGTAGTACTCAATTCTATACATTATACAATGCCTGCATTTACAATCTGCATTAAGCATTTAAAGTAGCATGTCATGTACTATTCGATACTAAGATTAGTAACTGTAATTTGTACAATAATTATTTTATTTTACTGCAGTGTTGGACTAACTCAAATGTTTACTACCAATTAGGCATGCTTTATATTATATTGTTAATATTATTTTGTTTTTCGTCAAATTAAATTTACACGGAAAATGTATATACACATTTTCTGTGTGTTTTATCAAATCTGGCGAGAAAAGGCTTATTATATATAGTATTAGCTTAATCCAGTATGACCTAAAACAAGTCACATAAATTCATGAATACTTTTTGACCACTTCAGCCCAACCTTTTAACTTACTGCTGTATGTTAATCAGGTATAAGCTGTCTATTAATGTATCATTTAGATACCTTTAGGCTATGTGCTCACTTTAGACAGCTTAGCTATAGTGACCTTTATAGTAATGGGTCAGGCACATTATTCTCAGACATTCTAATCAATGAGCTTCTACGCAGGGATAATTATAGGCTTACAACTCAGACTTCTGAGAATGGCCTCTTTCAGGTGTGTTCTGTCTGAAGTAGATAAGATAAAGGTGCTTTTATTGTCACATACACATAGCGAAATTCATCCTCTGCATTTAACCCGTCCCTGAAGGGAGTAGTGGGCAGCCTCTGTGCAGCCACCGGGGACCAACTCCAGATTGGAGCCAGTGTAACTGGTCAGAAGGCACTGAATGGAGAGTGAACCTAACATGTTTTAGATAGTGGGGGAAACCCACCCAGACATGGGGAGAACATGCAAACTCCACACAAAAAGGTCAGGACGACTGGGGTTCGAACCCGGGACCTTCTTGCTGTGAGGCCACAGTGCTATCCACTGGGCATCCCAACCAGTTGCCTCATTATTTTACCTCTCTTTTGGTGTGCAATGTTGTCGTTTTGTTACTTCAAAGTTAGCTTACGATTGGTGGAAAATAGCCAATAATTAACATTTTCAGAACTTCTCGTTTGTGAGCGGTGCATCTTTTGGGTAATGTACTCCAAAGTTGAGTACAGCTCAATATATTTCAATCACCATAATTCATAGACAACTATAGAGAAATTCAAACGTTAACGCACACCCCACATTTAGGGCCTAGATTCCTCGAACCACACTTTCTCGTTTGGATCAGTAAAGTGATATCTTCTCTTGTCGGTTTTCTTCTGTGTTCTAGTTTCACCTGTATTCATTCTTTATTTACCTTCAAGAAAGGAGGCACCTGTCTACCTTTGTGTGTGTGGGGGTGGGGGTGGGGGGGGGGGTTGCGTCAGTGTGAGACAATATTGTTATGCAGAAACCAGCATAGTGTAGTGTAGCGCTATAGTTTTTTTTTTTAGATCCTGGAAGGTACACCAGCGTGTGTGTGTGTGCGTGTGTGTGTCTGATGAGCTATTATTACATTTCAAGAGTCCAATTCCCCCTTCGCCCTGACCCTCTTCGTATCAATTTGATTGGATGATATGTAATATGAGCTCCTTTATCTGATTTGACGCCACTCTGGGGCTATCTGTTTCCAGCCAATTGTAGCCACCTCCGGGGTTTGGGGGGGCAGACGGATGTGTTGGCATGGATACGAGAAGGGGGACCAAATGAAATTAGGAACTGATGAGATTATGGTGAAGCGGTGCTGGGAAGAGAGAGGAGGATGGGGGGGGGGGGGAGACAGAGAAGGCTGGAAACCTGATCTCTAACTGAATAGTGGAGACTCATCAGTGTGTTGCTGTTGTTGTGTTCAGCTTGGCGGTGGGTCTCGTTGTGTGTTTCTGTATCACCTGATGGGAGATTCTGAGCAGCTGCCCAGTCTTAAGTGTCTATAATTATGGCTTTAACAGTAAATTATTTTCTCTTTTTCTCTGTCTGATTTTCTCCGCTAGACCGAGATTGCCAAGAGACTAAACACCATCTGTGCACAAGTTATTCCCTTCCTCTCTCAGGAGGTAAGTGTTTGTGTGCGTGTGTGTGTTTCCAAGCCACAGACTGCCGTACGGGCAGTTCATTTGTACCACACTCTCATTTTCTCCGCCAGCCTCCGCCCTCATTACGGCTGTGCTGCTTTCTTGCGTGGGTTTATGGAACGAAAATATTAGGTGTGAAAAAGGGCCAGTGGAATTAATAAAACATGAACACACATTTGCATAATGTACAATGACACGGGAAGTGTTGTAAGCGCACGCACCATGCCTAGTGGAAAATATCGTGGGCAATGCAGGCTTTTAAATTGTATTATCCTTTTATTGAACAAAACGCAGATTGTACAGGCATGTTGCTCAAGGGTTGCAGGTAGGCCCAGTCTGGGAATGAACCACAAGACTATCCTCACCAAGGACTTATGCTCATACCTTTTACTGTAATACTGTGACAGAATCGTCGTATTTACCGACGCATCAAATGACATGTAGCGTGCTAGAATCGTCCCCCCTAGTTTACAACATTTATGTTAATAGCATTTAGCAGAAGCATTCAGGTTTTATCCAAGCTAAATGCTTCTGCCTTTGAAGCATTACATGTATAGTAAGCAATTGTAAGCCAATCCACTTTTTGTCAAATGAATATGAATCGAATATCTCCTTGCTGTCTGCTAGCTTAATGTTCTCTGTGCATGCTGAAAAAGTAAGTCGGTCCTTCTACACAGCCCTGGCTCTGCAAATGGGAACACATAGTGTCACAGCAATGTCTTTCCTGTGTGTGGGGCGGAGCTTTTGAGGGAGCACCCTATGGCATTGAAGCATACTCTGTGCTGTACATAAATTGGCAAACCCGCCGTGATGTCACACACAGCTTTTCTTAAGAACGCGTTTGAAGACCGCGCTGAGCTGACTCTGGCCGTCGCCATCTTTGCAGTACCTGGTTCCGCCTGTAACAACCCCCCTATCCATTATAATGGGATACATGTATGGCTAATATATGTTTTAACTGATGAGTTCTAAAATAATTCATCCCGGTACAGTTGCATGAACAGAGAGGCTAGCTATAGAGACTGTAAATATGTTTATTTTTGCAGAAAATAATCATACACTAGTAATCGTTGGCACCTGGCAACACGTTGGCAACACCTTTGCACAGAAACCCCATAGACAGACCGTGTGTGTGTGCGTGTGTGTGTGTGTGTGTGTGTTGCAGCACCAACAGCAGGTGGTCCAGGCCGTGGAGCGGGCCAAGCAGGTGACCATGGCAGAGCTGAATTCCGTCATCGGGGTACGTGGACTACCAGGTCTACCGCCTACAGTGTGTATTCTTCTATTTACTCTTCTCCACCACCACCTGTGTACCCAACGATTAATTACGAGCAATACTACAGTACTACGATGTAAACAAACCAATTGCAAAGGTTGTCTGATTATTGTACAGTGTGATTGTCCTGTTTTAGTGACGTGTGTTTTGCTCATGTTCTCACTTTTCTAACATCGTTGGTTTTGTATTGCTGGAGTGTCTCGGAGGGACGGGCCATTATTCGCTATTGGGGTAGATCTCCGCCCACCTGCCAATCCCGAGCAGTTTATCATCCGCGCACAATCCCTGAACACATTTTCCCCAATTGATGTGGCTCAATCTGGCTTTGTTTTGACGGACAACAACACACAACTTAGTGGCTGGCCTGATAACAGACTAAAAGGTGAAAATCTTTCAGGCGGTATCAGAGTCAAGTCACAAGCCGCTGCCTGTAGACAGTCATTATTTTAACGCAAACTCTTGACTGCTCTTGGAAATGACCTTGCTACAGCTGAGTTTAAGTTGTTCATATCATTCTTTGGTGTGTCAGTTAGTCCAAACATATTTCAAATGATTAAATAGCTTACGATTGGTCTTAGTATTCTAACCTTTTGCTGCTTTTCCACTGCACGATACTGGCTCAACTCAACTCCACTCGCCCCAACTCTACTATCCACATTTTCACTGCGTGTAGTACCCCCTCAGTGTAGCTGGTCCTAATAGCGACGCTGCTGTTTCGAACCTGGCATTGTGGTCCTTGGTAGATAAGTAATTTACACTTTTTTAACATGTCCCTACAGTGTTGGAATGTTTTATTTTTAATAGCCCTGTGCAGCTCTCGCTAGATGATGTGGATCATATTGTTGGCAAACAAGAATATCGTCTTAATTGATCAAGGCGTGGTTTTGTGTGAAGACATTTAATAAAAGTTAATTTAAAAAAAAATGCAGCTGCTATAATACCTTGCAATATGTCCATGTCGCGCAATGACGATTCAATACAATCAGTAGTAGTCGCTTGGAACATTGACCACGGTGATACTAACACAAAATACCACAATACCAGCCTAACATTTGCCCAGTGTGGAGAACCAAAACTAGAGCTTAACGTGTATTCAGTGATGTAGCCCTTAGCCATAAGATTAGTTTAAATGCCTTCGTACAATTGCGTTCCAACACAAACGTTTTGTGTGTTTTAATGCACAGTACACTAAATTCGTGATATACATCCTTTGTGTCATAGATGGCTGTGGGTCGTTGATAAAGATACCAGATATACATTGTTATGGTCGGTTGAGAACAACAAAGTGATACAAGCGTTAAAGGGGCCTGACTCTTCAGAATGGTGGTCACATGACTCCCAGCCTGGCAAAGCGTTGGCGGGGAGATTAGTGTGAGTTTGTGTGGGCTTGTTGGCGTTGACGGATGGGGCTTGTGTGTGTGTGTGTGTGTGAGAGAGAGAGAGATTTGGCAGTTACTGTTTGAGTCTTTAATTGCAGGATTCCAATGTTTGTTAAGGGGGGCACCCAAAGTCTCCCACGCCGGGCTGTCATTCACCCCGTTTGTGTGAGTTAAATGAGTGTAATGAAGCATGCTGCCCCTGCCTCTCTCGGCGTGCGCACGCTCACACGTGCACACACACACACACACACACAGAGTGCACACCAGCTCACACTAGCACCCCGTGACAAACCAGGGCTCCCCTTGCCATCACCAATGATTCCTCTCCATTTGCTCCCATCAGGGGTCCTGTGTGTGTGCGTGCGTGTGTGCGTGCGTGTGTGCGTGTGTGCATGCAATTGTGTGTGTGTGTGTGTGTGTGTGTGTGTGTGTGTGTGTGTGTGTGTGTGTGTGAATCAGAGCATTCATTTCTAATATTTCCTGAAAACGTTTTTGTGTGTGTGTGTACGTACATGCCTAGTTTATCAAGGCCATGTGTACGCATGTCAGTGTGATCAAGTGTGACGTACGTGTTTATGTTTGATCGGTCGGCAAGCCAACCGTGTGTGTGTGTGTGCGTGTGTGCGTGTGTTTGTGTGTGTGAGAGAGAGCAAGCCTCGGGGGGGTGAAAAGCTATCACGTTGCTTCAGTGTTGTGTTCTGGGGGAGGAGGCATCCAACCGAGGCTGGAGGAAGGGGAGCGCAGGAAAGGAGGGGAAATGAGGTGTGTGTGTGTGTGAGTGAAGCAAAGCATTCATTTCTAATATCTCCTGAAAACAACGTGTGTGTGTGTGCGTGCGTGCATTAGGTGGGGGGGGAGGGACTGAGAGCTGGTGAGGGGGTTTTGTCAATTAGGTGAGATAAAAAGGCGGTGTGACCTTCAGTTCCCCCCCCGCC
>JAODUH010002329.1:0-12115 GCA_027564835.1 Typhlichthys subterraneus | reverse complement strand
ATCTAAAATAGAATATCTAAAATGTAAAGCACAATTTTCTACACTATCTATCTATCTATCTATCTATCTATCTATCTCTCTCTCTCTCTCTCTCTCTCACTAATGGTAGGTCATGTTAAAACGTGCAGTATCTAACAGTATCTTCAGTTCAATCTTTGAATTTATCGGCTACATAATCTGATGGCGTTTAAGCCTGTTCGGGGCGAGCTCCAATAATATTGAGATATTCCAGGTTCCAGATATCCTGGCCAAGACTTAATTTTCCGTCTGCTGGTCATTGTTAACAATTCAATTTTCTACTAGATTTGAGTTTGGCAATGTAATGTTTCTAAACAGATATACACATATTCATACTAATAAAAAGCTAAATCGTTGTAAAACCATATCCATTGTTTATTTTCTGAGATTTAATTTAGATCTGCATCATTTGCTGTCCACACGAACATGATTGGTCAATAATAATTGGACTATAAACAGAAAGCAGATTGCATCCATCTGGTACCAATATCTTTATTTGCTGCCAGATTCTGTATTCACATGCAGAAATATGTTCAGTTAATCTATAAATGTCCAAAATGAAAATACAATGATACTGGGCCTGCCTGTGTTACAGTGCAATGGATCACAGTTAAACTTTCTCAGGCAGTTTTATAGATTCATCTGTGTTTATGGAGAGTCCTGATGGACTCCCCCCCTCAATAAACAAAAAATATAATGCATTATAACCTCATATGGTGATATTACTATGTTTGTACCCCTGCACAACAAAACAAACAAGTCTGGCCATGTTCTTGGTTTAAACGTAACCTTTTCAAGCTAATGATCTGAAAGGGTGTGCATTGTTCAGGAAATATTAATAATATAGGGGATTCACTCTTCCGATATTGTCTGAGACACACCATTGGTGATTCATTGGTGACAATCATATCTCTAAACCTGCGTCAGAGGTAGCAACAGGGAGAGACGATGTGGTGTGTCTGTGTGTGTGTCTGTAATCCATTTTCATACTTCACAGAGAATTAATTTGACAAAATGAAAATCATAATGAGAAGGACACATTAGGCCAACAGTACAGTACTTCACCAGTGTCAAAGGCTCTAATTACATTTGAAGCTACTGTCACAATGGCAGAGTTAATCCGAATAATACATCATACTGTAACACAAGATCGAGTGATAACAGTATATAGTCAGGGGCGGTGCAAGGGTGTCTGGGGCCCCAAGACAAAGAGGTGAATGGGGGTCTTTACACCCACCGTGTCCACAACAAGAAACAACATACATTCATATACAGTCTTCTGTAATAGTGCAACAAATAGGCCCTATTAGGCCTAGGGTAAGGCCTAACACTATATATCTGTTTTGAGCAGCTCCACTTCCTTTCTTCAGTCTTTCATAGCATTCAGCATCACGTTACTATAGGAAGGTGCTGGTGATACTGTGGGGATTTTACTGATGGACTGCCCGGGTGATAGATCCTCTTCCTCATTGTGAGCAATGCAGGATGAGGTAGCTTGATGATAGAGCTGCTAGAAATAAGGATAATAATAATAATAACAACAGTATTAGTTATTAATAATAATAATAATAATAATAATGCATAATTTAGTATGTGCATGTGTGCAGTGCATGTCTGTGTGTGCATGTTTGTGTGTAGTTACAGTATGCTACAGATTACATAATAACATTGCAAGAAATAGTCTACAGTATTTGAGAGAGCATATCAATGTATGTATGTTATTAATATAGGTAGCCTACAGTACCTGTTATTGTAGGCTTACTAATGCTTTAGAAAAGATATATTGTATCCCCATCACTCATTTCAGTAAATAGCATAATGTAGGCTATCTTTAAGTTTCAAAAGCAATACGTTCTCATTCCCAACTCGTCAAAAATTGCAGCTTGGTCAATGGCCTTTCTCGTCATTTTTTGAATCGTTCGAAAGCCTTTGGCGTCGTAGGATGAAGACTTCGGTCAGTGACTGTTAAGACAGAGCTACGGAGTTCTCAACAATAGTTTATTTTTAGCTATATGGGCATGCAATCTCAGCGCAAGTATTAGCTCCTGGTTGTAGATAAATAATAAATACACAATTGAGACATGTTAGAATGTATGTACCTGAAATTATAAAATTAAATAGATTCAGTTATATTTCGGTATAGGCTATGTGTATCCTTAATTTCAAGTAATTACATTTCATATATATATATATTAGAGAGAGAGAGAGAGAAAGAGAGAGAGAAACATTCAGCAAAAATAAGATACAGTTACTTTAAAAGAGGGTTCATTGTTGGGTCTCAGATGCCAGGGGCTTCAGTCACCTGGCTAGTGTTTCAATAGGAATTGTGGCTACAGTGACACACACATTTATCTCCATGGAATGACAAGTAAGTAAACAGGGTCTGAAATACAATGACCATGACTGCCATCTTATGTTCCCCTTTAAACCACATCATTGGTGCATTAGTGCCATGCAATGAAAAGCAACTCTGTAGCTGGCCACTGTGAATGTCAATGCAGGACATGATCAGACTGTCAGCAAGAACAGTCCATAGAAGAATGCACAGAGAGGGATTGTATGATAGGGTTGCAAATGCATAAACCCGTCATTGCAGACACATTTGAGAGTTGAGTTGTGCAAAGGCCTTAAGTACTGCTCTTCAGAGATGTGGTAATACATGGACATGTTCAGATGAGTCATCCTCTAGTCTACCATATTCTCCACATGTCAGTGACGAAGGCTTTGTGCACACCAGGCCTGAATACTGTTGTGTGCAGTGCCGGTCGGCCCTATACGCTCACTATGCAAGCTGCGTAGGGCCCTGCAATTACACCTGGGCCCCGCCTCCCTCTCACTGCATTGCCCAGGTCAAGTTTTTAGTAGAATAATTGTGAGTGAATTGCGGGAATAGCAATCAGGTAAGAGGTGTTCTATCCTCTCTAAATTAAATGTTAGCAGATTAAATTAGTAGGCCTAGGCCGAGATTATGTCCTACCGTTGGCTGCTTGACAGTGCACCTGGTTGACATACAATTAGCCTAATCCCGTAGGATTAGGCTACTTGTTATAATAGCCTAATCCTAGCCTAGCCTAGTAGCCTAATCCCGTAGGATTAGGCTACTTGTTATAGGCTACTGAATAAATAGGCCTACTACTATAATGCATAGGGTGCACTGCATTTCACATGCTTGGAATGAAAATATTTTGTTTCACGAGACAACGGAGCACATCTCAGTCAGTGACTGAACGTCATCGTTGCCTTTTACGGAGACTCATGTGCGCGGTTTATTTCGGCCCCGTGACCGGCAGCGATTCTCACATCCCGATAGTTAATATCAATTTACAGCCGGTGAATTCAGTATTCGTCTGTGTTCAACTGTGCGCCGCCGGTTTCACTCCCATAAGACCTCTGGGCAAGTTTTTTGGAGCCTTCCCTGCTTTAAATTATTGTTGTCTTGGTGGCATTGTGTTGCTTAAAAAAATCTAAACTACACATTTTTGTGTGTCCTTTTATTGTGACCAGCCCAAGGTTGGTTGTGGATTATTGGAAAAGTGATCAAGATGGAAAGAAATGGATTGATATTGACTATTGATTAAATATTTAATTTCAGATGTTTATTAGCTGGGCATACTGGACAATATTAATACACATATCTAAGTATTTATGCCTTACAGCTTGTGTGGTTATAGTAGTACTCTCCGTCAATATATAGGCCTATTGTCTATAAGAGAAAGGATTATCATCTGATTCTTATTCAGCCAACACCATGGCCAACATTGGCAAAGAAGGGAGAAGGTTGATTTGAACACTTCTCAGAGCACTCACTAACTTTTCTGGACCTACATTCAGGTAGTAACCATTGGTCCATGTTAGCGTCCATGGTCAGTGGCCAGACTACTGAACTGGCTACAAGCCTTGCTTATGTAAGTTAAGATTCTGTACAAAATTATTTTCAATTACTATTGTTTCTGTTCTGTAAATCTATTTATTCTCAGACCAACAGATGGAGCAAACTGTATTAAAACATGTAGGGTTGTAGTGGAACATGCCTGTGTTTCAGGCATGACTGCGTGGCAATGGAAAAAATGTTTTCATGACTCACGGGTAAGGTAGGAAGGCCCCATATTAGGGCCCCTGGAAGGTAATGGCCGGCACTGGGTGTGTGGGTGTGTGTGTTTGTGTGCGTGTGCGTGTGTGTGTTTATGTGTTTGTATATCCCATCCCAAGAAACATTTCTATCCCGATAGGTTGTCTCTTTCAGGATCACAATCACAATCAATCGGGCATGAGTGGTCACTGTCTGAAGATGAGTATGAAAACGATGAGTCATGTTATATCTACAGTCACAACTCCTGTGGGAGTTGACAGAAGCTGGCTTTTGGATACAATGTTGATGAAAGCATGGATATTACTTGGCATGGGTAACTCAGAGAAACATATGCTGCTGTCCAGATGTGGTCTTTTCCGGGGACATGCCTGCATTCTACAGTAGAACCATACAAATAAAAATGACTGCATGAGCAGTACTGCATTTACTATGGAGTGGGGGTGCTGGATTGGCCTGTCTGTCCTGACCTGTTGATTGAGAAAGTGTGGTTCATCATGATGCAATATGGCAATGAAGGCCCTGTACAACTGTGTACTTGACTGCAACACACTCCAAAAACGTTACGACAGTTGTATGTCTAGCCCCAAATACAATTCAGGTATTCATGTGTTGGGTGTGCATTCGATATTAAAAACCCTTGCCAATGTAACAAGATTGCTTTTTAACTTTTTTGATTGGTGAACTATGCATACTGTTATTTGTGGTCTGGTGGATGAATCTGCATATGTGAGTAGTTGACTCAAAGTTAAAAGCATTGATGGTACTTGCTGTTGTGTTATGTGCTTTTGAAAACCTGCAAACCAGTCCAGCCATGCGCTTTGATTTTCAACATATTATGAAATCTTTATTATAGTTGAGTGTTTTTTAATGTGAATTGAGAACGAGTATTCGAAATCTCGTTCAGAAATACCATCAAAAATGTGATGTCTGTAAAAATGTAATTCGGGCCAGCCCTAGACAGTTGTGTTTACCACATAATAAATAATTCCATTATACAGTGGCAAGCACAACTGTCATTATATTTTCAGATTAATCAGAGTGTGTATTTTCACTAAACAATTATATTCACAAGGCAAAGCATTAGATAATGTGTTGTTGTAATTATTCCCTTTTGTTTTTAATTAGCATTTCTGTACTGTCCAAACTTATTTCGAAATGGGGTTGTAAAAAAAATAATCATACTGTAATAGCATATTAAACAGCCTATTTTGTGACCTATATGAAATGTTGTGAAGAAAACTTAAATACTGTATAATCACATATTATGCAAAGGCTTGGTTTTGCCTCTGCTGTTACAGTGAGGTATTCACTGAGTGTTTGGTCATGTAACTAAGCATTGTGCGAGATCATAAGTAGTATTGCTGCGCATACTATATAATATTGTGGCGAGCCTGGGTTCAGGATTGTAAATAGTAAAGTGTTCTAAGGGCAGTACTGACTTGGGAGAGGTTAGGGGAGCAAGCGGGACGTTCTGCAGCTAGATGGCACTTTGAGTGCCTGGTTGGCTAGGGGGGGTGGCCCTTGGGTTTCCCAGGGGCAGAGCCTATATAAGGGGTTGTTTTGGTGGGTTTAGGAGAACTTCTACTGAGCGAAACCTGTATATTGGCGGAAATAAAGGTGATTGACTACGCCGGTGGCTTTGTTCCTTCCATTGGGCCGAGACATCACAATACTTTAGGTCGTACTGTACCATACCTTCAAAAGAAGGAAATGATGGCTGTTTGGATTCCACACTGTCCTAACAACTGAAAAAGATAGGTGATAACTGATTTTGCCTTCTTTCACATATGAAACAAATGAAGAGTTCAGATGCAAAAACCTCTAAGTCCATCTGACATCTTTGGTATTTAAATTGGCAATATTTAAATTATTTCTTATATTTTTGCAAGATATTATTTATTTTATTCAGTGACAAACAACCTTTTAATTGTAATCAAGGTGATAATAGTTAACCCAAATTTAGAAATCTAATAAATAATGCTCTTTTAAATTGGTAATTGCTATCGGTTTTTGCATCTACACTTTTCAAACAAATGCCTTCACTCAAGGAAGATATGTATGTGTGCGCCGGTACAGAAGCAGGCTGATCTGACACAGAACACTATGGAAAAGCTCCAGTATCCAAACACAAACCTTTGGTATTACATAGGTAATATTTTAGGGACCTACTGTCCTGCACATTGTAGATGTCTCTCTGTTCCAACACACCTGATTCACATGAATGTGTCATTATCAACATGTTGTAGATGTCTCTCTGCTCCAACACACCTGATTCACATGAATGTGTCATTATCAACATGTTGTAGATGTCTCTCTGCTCCAACACACCTGATTCACATGAATGGGTCATTATCAGGCTTCTGCAGAGATTGATAATTACTCATTAATGAGAATCAGGTGTGTCGGAGCAAGGTGACATCTACGACATGCAGGACAGCGGCCCTCTAGGACTGCAGTTTGAGACCCCTGTTCTGCTTTTCAATACCCAGTGGTACCCATCCCATATCCCATATTCTTAGTGCTCTATACCACTATCATCAAAAAGCTATTCCTAAATGAAGGAATATCTTCAAGAAGAGTGGTGCTCCATCCCTCCTGTATCGTTTCAGAGGCTCATACTGTAGAAGGCATATTGAAGCTGTTCCCTCAGCTAAATGCAACCTTTTTACTGAGACACTTGAAAACATGTTTTTATTTTTACTCCTTTAACTTGTTACCTGTCTATGCTGCATATTGTAGTATAGGTTGTGTTTGTGATTGACTGATGTTCGTAAACATGAGCATTACAAGAAACACATTATTGCTCTCTCGTGCATGCACATGCACGCACGCACACGCTGGGAGAGAGGTGTTGCAGGTTTGCAAAAGGCATTAAAGTCCATAGCCCCACTCTGGAGAGATGAGTGTAGCTCTCCGACGGTCTCTCCCTGTATTCCACGCCCTACACAATGCATGTGGTTTCTGAATGCTCACGCACACACACTGTTTGCTGTGTTGTACTTCACTATTTGGCTCTGGGTTGCATCATCTACACTGCTTTGAAGAGGCTTAAAATGCCCAAAGCATGAATGCTGCAAGCTTAACAAACTGCATTTATGCTTTATGCATTTTAAACAGGGCAAGCCCACAACAGTAAAGGAATACAAGCATGCATGTATATATATATTCCATTATGTATCATGTCTATACTGTATATGCCATAACAGCCTGGCTCTATAATCACGTCATTCCATAACAGCATAATGTAGATCAGAGGTCCTCAAACCGGAGGTCCGGGACCCCTAATGTGTCTTCATAGGTACAGGGGGTTGCAGGGGGTCCTCCAAATGATATGATCCCAAACTTATTTAAGTGTAAGAAAATATACAATAACATAAATACAACCTGTGCTATAAATATATAAATCAGTCAATAATTATTTTAATGGCTTAGTTAGTGGCCTACGTTTATGCATGGCACTATAGGCCACATTACCTATTATTGTTAGGCAACTAAACATTTTACCGTTGAAGACCTCTGGCATAGATGCATAGATGTTATGTCTGTCTGTCTCTGTCTGTCTGTCTACAGTACCTCATCTAAACCTGTCTGTCTGTCTACAGTACCTCATCTAAACAAGTCTGAACACAGAGGAAATGCCAACAATGGGCACTAAAATCACCTGTTTATAATTATCACAACACTTCAGCTTGGTTAGGAGATAATTAGAGAGATCAGCTGCTCTACAGTAGCTACATGACTGGAGCATAAACAATCCTAGCACTTTATAAACATACTTTTTTCTAGTCTGAGCATCTGTGAGCCGAGTATGAGCAACCAGGACAAATCTTTAAAAGGACACTATAATAAATCTCTAATAGTTTTGACAGCTCAACTCTATGGGCCTCTAACACTTCAATTAAATAACAATTAGCTGGGAATGGATTGACAGTCCTTAGAAAGCTCCATGTCTGTGATGATTCTGTTTTGCTGTTAAAATTGTGACCCAACATGAGCGCAGCGCTGCTGTTCCAAGTGCCATGACAGTAATTGGTGGCCTGGGAATAGGCCCACAGTGGCAGGTACAGCATTTGTTTTGCAAGGTTGATGAATAAGTCATGTGGCTTTATATTGGTGGCAGAACAACGCCCATCTGAATATTGAACACAAGGCTTAAAGATGTGTAGACACAGGGTAAACACTGCTAAGTGGCTAGGGCTAGCAGCATCTTAAAGGCCCTCTATCATACATTATTAGCAATGTATGCTATTCTTCCAAATCTAAATATACTAATGGTAATATTTATTACATGTTAATACATTAATTGAAATAAAATAAATTTAAATAATTTATTTTACAGTTATTACGGAGACCTTTATTTACTCACAGGCCATTTCAAAGAGAGAATATTTGTTGTAATCCAGAAACAGATCATAACAGTTGCTTAGCCAGTCCAAGAGTGACGTCCTCCGCAGCGGCACCTCACACATTGAAATGGACTGTGAAGCAAAGCGTAGTTCTCCTGTTTTGTTGATACAAGCGGTGTTCGCCACTTTGTTTATGTTACTATTTAACATAAACATAGATAGATAGAGCTGTGTAGTATCAGATTATTTTTCAACTCGCACAGAGAACGGTAAAATAGCGAAATGCGAGGAGGTATTTGTTAAATTTGTCAAAAAGTGTATTAGCTTACATTTAGCCTCTTTAGCCTATTTAATAGTCAAGGAAACTTTGACAGGACCCTGATTTGTTCTCATTGTTAGCTGCCTGTCACCTTTTGGACAGATAACCTTTAGCCATAGGCACCAACTACAGTGAGGAGATTTTAGGATTGCTTTCTTCTTTTTCTGTCGCCATATGGTTTCTGAGCCTATTGAGTGCTGGAGTAGGATTTCAGTCTAATGACACATCAGCAACCACATTGTTAACATTCAAAGTAGATTATTGACAGCCAGACGTGTTCTCTTGAAGCCACACATCCTCTCCTTAAAGTTCTCCACAAATCAGTTTTGACACGTTGCTTTATACCATCCGCATTCGCCACAACAGCCATGTTTTTATTTTTAGAGCTTCAATAGGGTTCTGGCCATGGGAAGAGAGGAGAGTGAATTGTCTCTCTGCATGTGTGATGTGTAAAAGCTGTGATCTCGTTGCAATGCAGATGAAAAAAAAAAAATCTCCTTATTGACCAACGGGGAAAATCAATAGTGGCATTGACGGATCGAGTCGCCATTATGTACCACCCAGTGGTTTGGAGGGGGATGGGGGTGCTCTTTTCTACTGTCTCGCTCTCTGCAGGGGCTTTTTTTTTTACAAAGAACACAGCCTTCTGAGTCATTGACAAAATATAGCCTTGTTGAGGAAAATACATATTTTATGCTCTGGGTTCGTTTTGTGCAGTCCACTGCTATCTGGAACACTCTCCCTATAATATATTCTTCCATTTCCTGTGCGCTCCTTAATTACTTCCTCAGCCACTCTCACTCTCTAAAAGGGCGAAAGAGGGAGAGAAACCAGTAGTGAGAGTGATATATCATTTAGTTTTTTACTATACTCAGACAAATATACAGTCAAACTATTACAGTTAATACATTCCATATAGAGAAATTGTTATTTGTGGTCCGTCTGAAAATGGGTACAAGGTATGTGTGTGTGTGTGTGTGTGAGTGAAAGATTGCATTTCCCATCCATTTCTGTGCTAGCTTATCTTTGTATGTGTGTGTGTGTGTGTGTGTGCGTGCGTGTGCGTGCGTGAAAGAGGGTTTGTGTTTATGCATTGCTTTCCGTCATAGAGAGAAGGTCTAGAAGCTAGAGATCAGAGGACGGCGGTTCAGATAAAGATGACAAGTTCCCACCGTGAGGGACTGAATTTTGAGACTTTTTCATTATTTCATTATTGAAAGGGGGATAACACTTCACACAGAGGTGAAGCACGATTCCCCACAATCCCCCAGTGGACGGAGCCGGGCGCCTGCCAAGTAACGTTTCTCTCGCATTCCAGATGAATAAGAATGAAGGAAACCAACGCAGACGGACTCAAATCCCTGTCACTTTAAAGAAGGCATATGAGTTTAGATAGGAATATAAACGTCATGGAAATAACCCTCTAGGAAGATCTATATAAATATATTAACATCTTAACAGGGCAATTCTTTGCATTCTTGTCCGCTGGCTCACTGAGATGGGAATTACTGTATATTTGGAGTGTTTGGCCATTTCTCACTCCCCAAATATTACCCGTGGGAAGAAGAATAAAGCTCTCCACTTCTTATTTCAACCTTCTTCTCTGAACTGCTGAACACACGTCCAGACGGATCTAGCTAGCCGAGGGCCAGTATCAGGATAAATGGCTTGCTTAAGGGCTCTTTGGCAGTGGTCGCTAGGGAATTAGCGCACACAAGGTGCACCTTTTAAAGAATAATACCTCAAGCAACCTCTGCAAATACAAAAACATGAATATTATATGTAAACGAATTTGAATATTGTAAGTATCAACATATTTAAAAGTGGTTGATGCATCTAACATACAGGAACGTAGCTTTAAGCCAGGGTAATTTAAGCTTGACTCATCAGCCATTTTGCTTCCCCGTCATCTTGGGTAGCTGCTACATACATAGAGTACTAAAGCACTGCCAAGTCTTCTCTCTGCTGTTTTACTGAAAAGCTGTAATTCAAGTCAGGTCTCGTCTCAAAGGGCTTCAAAATCCCTCATAACACACAGAAAATAAACAACACCTCTCGAACCATAAACCTCCAAGTGGACAAGGAAAGGCTGTTAGAAACTTTCTGTAAATGTCTCAGAGGAAGGGATCTTCTATTTGAGGCTGGTCAATTGGACAATACGCTGGGGGCGATTTATCAGTGAGAAGCACAGAAGGAAAGCAGGGGAGACTATATGTGACAGTGACACGACCGTTCCTGGAGCAGTGAGGATAAGGTTCCTCTCTAAGTCGAACCTCCACAGAAGTTGCCAGGCTATATTTGTATTGTTGCTAGTGCATTTCCCTTTGCCCACACTAGAGAATTTAAACAGCTCATATAATTTATTGGCAGCTGCATGCACATTGGTCTTAGGAAGCTACATTCCTCTCTCATTCTCTGTCTAACGTCTAGTTTAGAAAGTTATTTTACATTTATTTTTTCATCTCTCTGTCCCTTCCCTTTCTCTTTTCTTCTCTTTCTTTCTTGAATATACATGCATTACATTGTTAGTGGCGTGACCCTTTCAGACATGTACATATCAGGTCATGTCAGGCAGAGGAGCGGTCACACATTTTTGTGACGTGCTAATGAAGCACTTCTGGCAGACAGGGAAGAGTGTTCATCTTTATTGTGTGACCTTTACACTTCTGGAACATCTAATCACAAAGAGTTCAGGAGTCAATGCTCAGATTCAGGTCCCAAAGAAGACAATTAACATTGCAGGAGAGGTATAAAGATCCAATTGGAAAACGATAACAAAAACATAATCTAAAACATAATCCTGACCTAGACAATGATGGCTTGGGATGCAAAAGAAAAGGAAAACAAAGGATGCTGTCCTTAAACAGAAGTTTATGAATTTTACTTAAAATGTTATATATATGAGAGCTTACAAATGTAGTTAATAATCAATCGCATTACAGCATTTTCTGTGACAGAATATAGAAAGTGATTGATTAAAAACCAAACTGGACAGCACATCCACGTTAGCTTCATTAGTAGAGTTTGATGTTTTATTAAACATATAGATATATAAACAGCAGGGGCGCAGTATGTGGGGGGACACGTCCCCCCCACTTTCTTAAAGAACAAAATCGTCCCCCCCCTTTTGAAAGAAAAAAAAAGAAAAAAAAAAAGAAAGAAATGTATTATGTTTTAAATTTATGTCCGATGTAGCCTAACTCCAGTTACATTTGTTAATTTGCCTACTTTGATGATCATCATAAGGCTACCAGCATTGGCAAGACCACTATTCACTATTCAATGCCCCACCCTCCTTGGTTGTTGCTATAGGCATGCCGGTAAAGTAAGCTATTTGCACCT
>JAODUH010002328.1:0-35114 GCA_027564835.1 Typhlichthys subterraneus | reverse complement strand
TGGTAGAGGGCAGAGGCAGAAGTCTCCGCCTTGGCATGCCTGTGTCAGCAGGAGTAGACACGCCCCCTAGCCACCACCAACCCCTCAGCAGTGCAGGATCCTCACAGAAGCTTGAATCAGTTACTGTAGTCGAAGGCAAGTCGGTACCCATTCATGTGTTCCTGCAGATGGATGCTGTATAAAACAACACTCCATTTGAATTACCCACAGGTTGTCCTATCAAAAGATTTACGCATCTATGGCCACTATGAATCAGCTGTATACAAGAGAAACACTGGACAGTTTAGAGTATTCAAATAAACGTGACCGCCACCCCCTATAGGTAACCAAGCGCCGGAAGGGCTAGACCCTCTGAAATGACAAATTATGATTCAGATTAGGCTCAAGCAGAATATGGCATAATATGACATTTTGCACATCTTGCTTTGATGATAATAGTTCTGACGAGGATCAGTCAGTACATCGCTGTCCATCCTTATCTAGCGGGCATAATCTTGTCCTTTCATGTGCCAAGGCCATAACAGAGTTCACAGATGAATTCAGTTTGGGATTCATTCCTGATTCATGTCACAAGTGGATAAACGCCACACCTTTTATATCCCATGAAATCTCCCTATATGTAGCAACAACAGGTAAAGCATCTCAATGTGTTATCTGGAATTATATGATAGCTAATTGAATGTCCTCGATTAGCATTCCAAACCCTGTCCGCGTCTTGAACAATTAAACTGCGGAAAGATGAGTTTGCTTACCCTGGAGCTTCAAACCTTTGCTATGTAGGAAAACTCCCTGGTGACACTAACAGAATAGATCTCTCAGACGCACTGCCAGGTGGAATCGGTCACCACAGCTGACCGATAAGACGCATTGGTATTCAGCTGCATCTTGCCGAGGTTGCCTCCAGCCCAGGCTGAGGCGACCGGGGTCTCGGCTGACACAGGGATATGCAGTGTGCTGACTGGTGTCTAATGGGGTTGAAGTACAGAGTGTATCTCTCTCCGGCCTGCCTTGATGTGGCAGCGACTGCCACCGTTGCGCTGCCATGTCTTATGGGCCGCTCGCTGATGTGCGTCCCCCCTGGGCCAGACACAGAGGCACGGCATGCATTCTAACGGGATTTTACTTTTTTCCCGCTTGTCACAGGATGTTCCTCCCTGACCCGTGTCACTTACGCACTGTCTCAAATACGGCTGGTCGTCAAGGTGGGTGGTCGAGACTGATGCTTTTGAAGACAAACTGTGGTAATGGAACGTGTTACTGTATTGTCATGCTTTTATGTGGCTGTGTAAACGTGTTCTGTTCCAATAAGAGCACCTTGTACATGTATATCCTGGAAGACCCATTTTAGTCCAAAGAAAACATCCCAGCAGTCTTTTTTTTTAAGACTACATTTACATAGCCAATAAGTTATATTGTCTTGCCATTGATGGTAAATGTGTGTTGTTTTTTTTAAGAAAGATTTGTAAATGTGTATATTAGAGAACTAAGTGACATCGGATATTTATCACCTCTGGTCTTACAACGTTAAATGCATGCACGTGTGGTGGAACAACAGGAACCTTTGCAGGTGTATGTTTATATGTGTCTATCTGTGTTTTTGTGTTTACATCTGGAAGAGCATGACGTTATCTCAGCTTGCATTGTTGTATTGCAGCAGCTGCTGTGATGCCTCAATTTCCGTTTCGTGGGAATCAATGAATATCTTACCTTATCTTATGTCTCTACACATTTGTCAAGTTCTGTTAATTTAACAGCCCCATACACACACACACACACACACACACACACACACACTTATAATACAAAGAAGGCAAAGGGGGAGAAATACTGCATATATTGCTGTGTTTCTGATGTGTTTACATTGCTCTGCTTCCTCAGTCTTGGCTTATTCGCACTTAAATTACCATTTCCCTGAGACCACCCTGAGCCTACTGTCGCTACAACAACACACAACCCAATTTGCAAGCATGACAGTCCCGAAAGATTCTACGGTGTATCATTGAGCACTGGAAGGGAAACAACGGCAGCATCTCCCCTTAGCACTGAGTAAACAGTAAGGTATATGAAAATGTTATGAATACATTTTAGGCGTTTCAGTGCCGAGCTCTCATCCACTGGGTTCTACAAGTGGTTGTGACAGCTGGCCGTTTGGAGTGTTTAATACTCAGAAGATGATCGGTTCATTATCATTAGTCTGTACGCTAAAGCGCTTGGAACAGCTTGATGCACTGATTCTGTGCCTCAGGGAAACATGACAAGCGGGGACCTAAACTTTAGAGGACGCGATTTGAGCTTTGATCTCAACATCTCAAAGTTTGTTGCAAAGTTGTATCTTTGACACCCAATGACAACAATACGATGAAAACTCTTTTTTTTAAAGCATTTCGTGAGGTGTTCTTCATCACTAATCCCATGTGCTGTCCATTAAACCCGTAGTTTGGAACACCAAACAAGGTGCGGTAACAGATACCGCAACTTCAGAAGATTTATAACATTTGTTATAACTTCAAGAGAGCACATTCATAAGAAAAGACGTTTAATCAATTGGCTAAAGAATTGCATACGCCCAGAAGCTGTGGACCAAAATGGGAAATGATGCGTAACAGCGTCAATATGTCGAGACAGAGGCAGGTCCAGTAGGAGGAGGGAACTGGACAAGTTTGCCGGCTGTCCAGTTTTCCCCATGCTTCAGTAAGCCTGCAGCACAAAGGCTTGTATTTTATTCATGGACGGGCTAGAAAACAAGCCCTGTAAACATTCAAACAAGAGGAATGAAATGATGGATTACAGGGTGTTACAAGACAAGCAAATCACACAGAAATGGACGAAGAGGTAGAATGTGAAGCACAAATACGGTTACGATTAGTCAGCTCACATCTCTGGGCGTTAAGGTTCCATTAGGTCTCTTCTCAGGACGCTCTGGGCATGTACAGACACCACTCGTATGACTGTTGGGGGCACAACAGCTGAGACTTTCTTCACAAGCTCTGTGTTTCTGACGGCAGGATGGGCTAGTGGTGGAGTGTTGGGCTCCTAGCCAGAAGGTTGTGTGTTCAAACCCCAGTGTTGACCTACCTGTAAGAATCCTTGATCAAGATGCCTAACTGCTTTCAGTAGTTGGGCATGCCTTGCATGGCAGCAATTGCTGTGTGAGTGTGAAGCAATACTGTGCAGGGCTTTGAGTGGCCGGAAGGTTAGATAAGTGCTATATGGTCCATTCACCATTTTCTTCTTATTGCAGTATATGTTTGCTAATGTCAGCAATTTGCCAGTATAGGTTTGCCACCCAAAGAAGCCAAAGCTGTTATTGTTTCTATGCCTGTTTAGGGTGGAGATGAGCTTGACAGAGATGGCAGCGATTGCATACATATACAAACACACCGACAAATAATGTACGTACACACATACAGTACATAATCTGTACATATACATTTCTAACTGTATTATACATTTTAGTCCTTTGAGATCTGCTTGTGATTGTCTACATATATAAGCTTTGACATTTGACTTTTCAGTTTAAACAAAATGGAGGATGTGGACACCAAACTTATAAATAAATAAATAACAATTTGTGTGTGTGTGTGTGTGCGTGCGCGTATGCGTGTGTTTTTATATATAAGAGACGTTATGTGTGCAGGTTATTCACTCCTGCACTAACACTTTACCTTCACAGCCTTTATGATGAATCATGCTTCTTTCAGTTGGTAAATCCTTTACAAGGAATTTGACTTGAAGGTTGATGTGAAGGTTGGCCTGTCTCAAACTCTTTAAATATGTCAGGCATAAACAATTGGAGCGAGGACGATACACAATAATCTGTTTTTAGCATTCATCTAAATGAGTTTAGATGGTTATATATGTTTTGACAGTATGCAGAGAAAAAGCTCAAACATACATACATACATACATACTGTACCATAGTATACTATACATACTGTACGTACATACATACATACTGTACATATATACTATACATACTGTACATATACATACATTATGTACCTAGTATACTATACATACTATACATATACTATACATACTGTAAATATATACTATACATACATACTGTACATATACATACATTCTGTACACAGTATACTATACATACAAGGTGCTGTGCTGCAAGAGATATGCTCAGCAGGCATTTCAAGCACATGGCAAGGCTGTGCTGTTTACACATCACAGCTTCAGGTTGCTTCAGGATGTGTGTTTAGATGTGTGGGATTCTACATAACTGTGTAGGGTGAGAGGACACGTGATGTGAATGAACCCTGGAATACAGAGAGGGTTCAACTGACGCCAATTCCACCATGCAAGTCAATGGGGATACTTTTGCCCATTATTTCTCTGGTTTAATGGGTATTATGAGTATATAACATTAATTACCAAGTACCTACAATCAATCTGAGGCCACAAGAGTATTTATGCAACAAACTGTCTTTTGACTGTAAATTGACTTTGTTTCGGGCTATGCATGATAGATGGGCGTGGCATACGTCAGCCTCCATAGCAAAATGCCGTTGGTGACACAAGGCGACACACGCCCACACTTTCATTAAAATGCATTACGATGCTCCATCTTGTTATTATTCCAGTTTGTTTGGTATAGACTCTCCTTAACCTCAACATAAGTCACGCACGCCATTGGCAAAAGCATTATCCTGAGTGACTGGCACTGTGGTTTTTATTGTGCCATTGTTTTCAGCAACCTTCTTGTGGTATGTCTAGTGTCTACAATGCTGACTGGCCGTTTCTATGAACAGAACGGCGTTTCATGTTGCTCAAGTTAGCGGAATCAAATTGCCTTTCATTTGCAGAATGTTTAATAACTTCCATAACTGTTATTCCCTTTCCTCTGCAGAGTGTTGAGTCCAGTTTGCACCTTCCACGCCGGCCTCAGACGTCACTGAAGACCTCGTCCCGCCCTAAGGCCATCCACCCTAACCCTAACCCTAACCCTAGGTGGCCATGGAGAACCTCAGCGAACTTCAGAACCCCCTGCTGGACAAGAGCAGCAGACACATGGTGAACGGCTACGGGGGCGACTTCCCCAACAACCAATACCAGGAGAACATCATCAACTACTTTGTGGGCGGGGGAGGAGGAGGTGGAGGTGGTGGAGGAGGAGGAGGGGGAGTGGGAGGAACCGCCACCGCCGTCGCCAACGGCAACGGCAAGACAAAGTCCCAGCAGTTCCTGGACGCCACCTCCCTGCACTTGGCGGTGGAGGCCTTCTACAGGCCTAGCTTCATCCTGTACAAGGAGGACAGCGCCGGCGCCGGCGTCAAGGCCAAGGAATACAAAAGCGAGTGCTGCGAGACCACCTTCACAGAGAAGAAGGTCAAGGAGGCCGCCTGCCCCGCTGCTACTACGGCAACAGCAACGACGACGCAGGCGACGACGGCGCCGCCATCGGACACGCCCAACACGGAGGACCCCCACGCCAAGCTGCTGGAGGACGGCGAGCACGTCAAGATCCAGACGGTCTCCTACGAGGTGGAGGAGGAGGAGTACGTCGAGTACGAGGTGAGGAAGGGGGGTGCCCTCTTGTCAGAGCTCCTATCTGTGACCGACTAGTCTCAGCCTGTTCATCACCACCACATCATCATCACCTGTGACTGAACGTCTGACACACATAGGCCCCCGTTAGCACTAGAGGTGTAACAGTTCCGAAACCGAGACCGAAATGCGATGCAAACGTCCACGGTTTGGTGTCGCGGTTCCGGAATACAGAACCGCGGTCAGCACACAGACACACACCCAACCTGCTAATACAGGTGAAGCCTGTTGAGCTCTCATATACGTTGCTACTGTAATTAAACTGCAATTTTCATTTCACATTTAGCTCAACACTAGGTTAGAACAACTGAGCCTTTTTATAGTTGTCAAAACACAATACAAAGATATTTATAGAATGCATGTGTTCTCATTCATGGAAATAACCCGCGTCACTACGATGTCGGATTATGGCTATTGCCTTCGCTTCTTTAATCAAATGAAACAATGTGGAATAATACCACACTTCAATTTAGAAACTTCTATGCGTGTGTGTGTCATTTTGCTAAGAAATGACAAGGCGCGTAATCCCATCTCATCTTTTTTTTGGTTTACCTAGTGCTGGGCTACAGCATAGTGCACGTTTCGGCCGGAACAAGAACAGTGTTCTTGTTTGGCTGAGAAGCTGGTGCTAGTGTGCCATCTAGTGGCAGAAAGTATAGAGAAAAATAAAACTATTCTACAGAAGCAATGTAATCAAGGCCAAACAAAATTCACAGATTATACCGCTCAAAGTAAAAACATTTATAAAACCGCGATATGAACCGAACCGTTGCTCAAAAACCGAGATATGAACCGAACCGTTGATTTAGTGAACCGTTACACCCCTAGTCAGCGCTCTCAGGAAGTGGGATAATAGATTTGCATTGTCACTCACAAGTCTGTGTACGTCATTCTGGCACAACGCTAGTATAAAGCTGCACAGTAAGATAACTCTCACTCTCCGACACATCAGGGAGGCACTGGCAACTTGTGCTGGAGTCCTCGGACTACAACTTGTCTCGCTAAGCGTCCTACTCACCACGCAGTGGAACCAGGTTCGTGTCCTGGGTCGGGATGGTCTGGTTATACCAGTGCAGTGCATTATTTACTCATTTCAGTATTTCAGCCAATGTGCTCTGCCTATTATGCTCTCCACACGGACATGATTGGTCGATAATACTCAGACTACCAACGGACACCAAGACACATCCAGTACCAATGTCTTATGTCGCTGCCTACAGATTCTGTATATTCAATATCAGATATCTGTTTGTAGAGTTTATTACACATGTAAAGGCAGGCTCTGTGAGATTAATTGCCAACTGACGTCGTGTGGTAACGCCACATGATAAGGAGTATATGCCGACTTTACCACTGTTATGTGAACAAGGGTGTTTGCTTATGAGGTGATTAGATTGTGGTTTTGTCATGGACACCAAAGAACCAACAGACCCATCAGGATTGGATTACAATGTGTTTCCAAGGTAACTCATGAACAATTTGTGACTACAGGGTAGCTAGATATGTTGCGCATGTCGTAGATTGTACAGCTACTCTAATATGAAACAGAGTGGAATATAATCCAAATGTTATCAAACACACATACCGGTTTGATCTCTTTATCTTAAATTCACGTCCATGTCGTATTGATTTGCAATGCTCATAGTCTAATACTGCCCTCTAGTGGGTGAAGCTAAACCATCGCAGCAACTAATTCGCTACACCTGAAGTGAAGTGTTGTGATATGTCTAGAAATATCATCGCTCATGTAATGCCTCTGTCCAATCAAATTACTCAACCGGAAATGTTTTCTTTGCGTATTTATTAATGATGTGTTTATTCAGCTTTGTTTGATGTAGCAGTATCGTAATATCTGATCGCGGACCACATCCAGCAGCACGCTTGTATCACACACAGCTGCATGCAACAATCAAACCTGGGAGAGGATTGGCCTTGATGCCTGGATCACTGCCACACCTCTCAAATCATCAATCCCATTTGATCTGCCGACCTTGACCTCAATCCTGAACCGCGGCGAAGTCAACCCGCTGGATAATAACGAATCACGCACTGCTGTATCACCCGGAAGGAGGTGTGTGTGGGGGGGTATTAGCCGTAGAGTTTTTACTCTGTCTGGCTCAGCTCAACAGTGCTGGGCACTCTAAAGGACTTAAGAGATTGAGAGCGCAGCGGTGCAAATGGTGTGCAGAGTTGTAGTGAAGCCATAACTTTTTGATTTTAATCTCTACAGATTTTTTGGTTTGGTATTTGCGTTTCAAACATCATTAAAAGCACATTCCAATGACGGCCGCCAAACGTCAACGTCAGCAGGCATCAGCCTTCACTCTTTAACACGCCAAGATATAAAGTATTCCACATTATAGTAGCTCATCAGCTCATGCAATGCCTTACATGCTGTATAAGCAGTTAATGGTCCCATTATAATGCTGTCAGTAGTTTTCCACACTAACTTCAATTGTTTGCGCACGTATAAACTCTCCTTGGTTTGGGGAAGCGCAGACACATTGGTCTGCTCTACTGTAGCCTTCCTTACTGTAGCAAGACGACACAATGCAGAATGTCCTTCTAAGTCTGATATTAGGAGAACTGGACCCTTTAAACATAATTGTGAATGCTAAGATAATAAATACAGATATGCTGGCAAGTAGAGGATATACAAAATTCTTTCACTTCAGGAAGAAATAGTTCTGCGTTTGTACTGGTGGGTACTATGTTTTTATGCTTTGTGATAAATGACGCCTCCCTCCCTATGGATCTGTATTAATTCTCCACATACTGTACACCATGGAGAAGGGAGTGAAAGATATATAGAGAGCAGAGAAACAAATATAGAGAGCAGAGAAACAAACTGCCCTGTGCATCACCTTTGCAGCGGTTTTGATGGAGGATTCAGTAGAAAGGTTAACCGTTCCCACTAAACCAGAAAGGACGTGAGGCCTTATGCCTTCATTTATTCTGAAATATTGCCGTGTTTTCACCCCAGCGCCCAAACTCTTCCCTTCTCTATGTGACTCTGCCATATTCTTTCAGTGATATACAATTTCTCATTTAACAGTAAATGACAAACCGATCTCTGGCATCATTTCGATTTAGCACCCAGTGGAGCCGTCCCTAGACTTCAAAAGCGGCTCTCTTCACAGATTTTTGCAGCTCAGAAGGTCCGTCTGGCTCACGGTCATTTTAAGCTGCGGTGTGTGATTCTGGATAAGTAATAAAGCTCCTAACATGTACAGCGATAGAGCTTGAGTGTCAAATAGATACTACATAACTTCCCAAGGAAAAAATGTCCTTGAAATGCTGTTTCTGTTAAAGGTTGAGATGGGTTTTTACTCATTTTAACACACAAAACTGAAAAGAGGCAATTGAAAGTAATAATATTGATTGGTCTAAGCTTTGTATATGTATAGATGTGGTTTAACATAATATTCAGTATGCATAACACACATTTGTAGTGTGAGTATTCTTTTCTACACATTGCATGTTTACCAGATCATCCCAATACATTTTTTTCTGAGAACTTTTGTTCAACTTTGGTCTTATCCCACATGAGAGATAAAGTATTTACATTCTAACAAAGAGCTTTCCTCATTATAGCATTTTAGTATGTTAGAGAGGCTCAGTTTCAAGGTTACAGATAATGACAGAATATTTAAGAGAAATTCATATCTTAGTTGAGACCAAAGCCTGTGTCCCATATAACTCCATATAAAACAATGACCTACACAGTTACCAATTACCAATTACATACACAAAAATATAGGCTAACTTTATATTATGGTCTGGGATCATATAAAAAGTAGACTTGTGCTGAGTACAGTTATAATTTATTCTCAGGGGCTGTTTTGGCAAACACATGAAGAGTTCAGATTCAAAAACCTGTCCATATGACATGTTCTTTTCAAATTGGCAATATTTAAATCATTTGTCACGTTTTTGGAAGATATTACTTTTTATTTGACACAGATTTTACAGTAATTGTAATAAAGGTGAAATGAGTGAACCCAAATGGAAACCTAATAAATATTGCTGTTTTAAGTTGCTAAGCGCTACTTTTTTTAAGATGGACTTAACGGTTTTTGCATCTGAACTCTTCGCATAATCATTCTCAAATACAGTGAGAACCACCACATTCCATTTAAATATGTCAGAGATGTTTCTAAAATAGGAATAAAGCACCTTTTCCCTGCTAGACATACTGTACACAGCTCTTTATTATTCCTTGCCTAAACAGCAGTGTTAAACCTACATAATGAGAAGGCACCTGATGCAGCAAGTGTTGTTTAATATCACAGAATGATTACATATCATAAATCTGCGCAGTGGAGTGTGTTATTCCGCCTGATGGATTTATGTAGATTGACTCTTTGGATTGTTTTTGTAGGCAGAACCTGGCATATATTCCAGTCACTATCAACAGCAAGGAATTGGCAAGAAAATTAGGATGCACTTTCAGTCCCAGATATGACATTGTCTGGCCGTTAGGTTTATGCTTCTTTTTTGATTCAGATCACTTTGCTGACAGCGTAAGAAGGGAGAACTTTTATGTCGTAAAAGCACTCCACCTTGGGGCTTGTCAGTACCCATCTCATCCCTGTCCTTCTACATTAGCCTGCTGGCTTAGATTTGACACCCTCTCATTGGGTGTGAATATGTAATATGGCCGCCCGGCCTCGCCATAGCCCATATTAAATGGCCACAACCACAGGCTAATCAATTACTCGCTAAATTATTGATGCTCACCGCTTCAACCTAATGCTGCGGCAATCTCTGTCAAAGTGCTTCTAGAGTAATCTCAGGGAACGGGGAAACTGAATATAGCTGACATCCCAGGGGACTCACACTGGGGGGTTTTTGCCGCTGCTGCTCATCTGATGAATGGTAAATTGCTTATCTTTTTCTGTTCCTAGCTTAATGTTTTTAAGAGCCAGGGCTTGCCGGGTCGGCATACACGTGAATTCAATGTTCAGTGTTGCTTGTATTACTGTATGTGTATTCATTATGTAGCCTATAGCGAAAAAACAAATATATGTAATTATTAAATATCCAGTCTAGAAACTTAATTAACTCTGTGGCGACAGATTTGACCATGTTAAATGAAGAAAGGAAGAGGATACAAAATGTAGATTTTTACATTAAAATCATATTGAAGTTTAGTAGAAGTACCTGTCAGAGTAGCCCACTTCAAGCACTCTATCTTTCTATAAACCGCTTCCACTTTTAACAAGGAAGACTTACATTTGGAGGATATTGTGGTCACAGACCCTGAGCTGCTAAGCTGGTGTAGTGTCACCCAACGTTGAAGCCTTGAATGCTGACTCAAACAAATGCACTTGTGTACACTGATTTAGCACACAAAATGCTTGTCGGCTAGCTCTTTTGGTTTTACATGCGGCACAAAAAGGTTTGTGTTACTGTCATAACAAACAGTGACGGTGGGCGATATGGCCAATAGCCGCCTATTATTTTCACAGTTGGAATATGCTTTTTATGCAAGTGGAATACATCACGAACAGACACTTGTCACACTGTGACCACTGCATTCGCTGATCGTTCCCATGAGGTCCTCTAATGCAATAGTAGACTTCACACAGCAGGCCTAATCGCAGTGTAGATCACTGGGCCTTATTAACGTCTCACTAAAGGCTTATATTATCATACCAGACATCCATGCCACCGGCCGTCTGTCACAGTCGGTTGATATATTAAAAAAACATCAAGGCAGGACCTCATGCACCCCAGGGAGAAGGATGCACCAGCCCTGGCATAATCGAACATGGTGGCCATCTGGAGAGACCTGGGGGAAGGAGGGGGGGGTTAAACTGTATGATCGGTGGATTAGAATGCATGGATAGTGCCGTGAGATGTTGACCTGGACGTGACTCTCACAATAAGGGAGCAGTCCTTTCTGTAGGAACGTAATTGGCCAAGAGAGTAAGATTTAAGGGGGCTGGAAGTCTCTATGACCTGTACTTAACGTGCTTTAAAATCACAATTAAACGTTAAACGTTGAAGGAATGTAACACAATAAATAAAAAAACATTACAATAAGAGTTGTTCACTTGAACGTTGAAGAGTATTATTTTCTCACAAAAGTAGAATTCTCATGATTATTGACAACAGTCCTCGGGCAGTGAAAATTATACTAAACTAGTAGAGATGAGTGAGAAGAAAAATGGATGAACACCTTTATTTAGTCTAATGACTAGGGCAAAGCAGTAAATATTGGAATACTGTATGAATAATTTTCCCCAACAGTGTTTCTAATACCTTTCTGTGAAATCATTGATATAGTAGGCTTAGAACGCCATAGTTTAGGTAACCTGTTCTTCCTTAAAATTGGTTTTATTGTGTTCCTATTACTTAGGTGGTTTAATCAGGCTAGTCACTGAACTATTTATTTTATTTTTAAAAAGCGTGTAAAAAAAAACTTCTTACCTGAATTTTAATACATGTAGAAAACAGTGTTAGCAACGTGTAGTTTGAATGAACATTAATAAGCTGCATCACTGTGTTGGACTCTTGCAAGTGGACTAAAAAAATTGATTTAATTCACTTAAATGCCGAGATAGTGTTTAAAAGCCCTTGTATTGTATTTGTGCTGTGTTGTTTTTTGCGTGTGTGTGTGTGTGTTTTGTTGACTATTGCCTCTTATGCATCTAAGCAAGTAATTGCTTTTGGTGCCAAATTGGCTCCTATTTACGTTAAATCAAGCTTCCACCATAGAACTCTGATTATATCCACTGTGGATCCAGTGGCTGTGTTTGATTGGTGCTCCATAATAGCAGACAGGGTATTGATAGTCCACTCCCTCTGTTACAGCTTACACTGAAACATTTGGAAAGTCATGTAAGAGGTCAGGCCATGCTAGCGTGCTAGTAATATAGTTGTTACTGTTGTTGTGGTTATTGTTGTTGTTACTGTAACATATTAGGAATGCTTGTGGCTCTATATGACTTGCTCTGTGTGTTACTAGATGCCACACTCTCAGACAAGCGGCAACCTTCGGTGCTGAAAAATGTATCTAATTCGGAAGTGTCAAAATATGCAGTTCCTTGAATGGCCACTTGAGGCCGGCTCTAAAATCAATCAATCCGCATAGACTCCCTATTGCAGCCTGGTACAAAAACAGTTTTGTCTTTATATTTGACTTGTTTCTGACAACCTTACCGGGTTATATTTTTTATATAATTCAGCAGTTTAAAATATATAAACCATACATTAATATAAAGTATTATGCATCGCTGGGAGTTGTTTAGGTTGAATTGGGTACTGCAACGATGGTGAGAGTCAGAGCCAGCACAGCTTTAGCTTCAATTCTGTTCTTTAGAAAGCCTATATGTGACATCACTGAGGGTTTGTCTACGTATTTACACAGTCTATGATCAGACCGAAACAAATGCTCCGTGGGCCACACATATACACACATAAGCAGAGAAGCTCGGATTAGATTGTGATGTCATGCGCTGCTATATTAAATGTTTACAATATCGTACTAATCACCTTTAGGCCAGTTTAGAATGTATACTCAGAATGTATACTCAGTTGTATGTACAACTCAGTGAAAAATGGTTTTCAAATTCTCAAGCATAGATTATTTTCCTGGTTGTGGTGTCATGGTGGAGTGTTTAGCTGACATCTTGTTCACCAGTTTTGACAAGATGTACAGCTAAATATACATATGGTACATTGGTACTGGGATACCTGTGATAGGAAGACATGTATTGTCTGCCCCTTACTTTCCATCACCGGCTATTATTCTAACGCTACATTTCACTTCTCTATTTCCATCTGTTGACATTATGAGGCCATCAGCCATCCCTCACAGACCAGGAACAGTGGCCGTCCCTGAAAACACAAACAAATGGTGTTAGTCAGAATAGTGAATTATCTTACACTATGTATTATATACTGTATTGTCAGGACTATACGTTCTCACCGGAGTATTAGCCAGCATGTGTCGCAAGAAGAACTAAATATATACAGCTTTGGTTTCTTATATTGTTATAATACCTACACATTCTTGATTGATTCAATGATGTTGGTTTACTGCATATTGTTTTACTCTTCTGTTGTCAGGTGCGTTATGCCTTGTATATGCCTGGTGTAATGCCTTCAGAACTTCCAAAGTCAGCTCCAGCCCACCACCGCACACAGTGTGACATAGAGAGTGGTACGTTTGATAAAAAGTGATTGCCGTCCGCATCTACAGCTGCTCTTATCTGACTGAATAGGCATACTATTTAATGAAGTATTGTAAATATTATAAATTACGTAAGGACAACGAGAGATGCTTGGATATTTATACGGCCTGGATTTTGGATCATAATACCATATAATCGTGTAATACTAAAATAATCTCTGCATGAGCTTTGCTGAGAGATTGGGGGCCTTATTTAATTTTATCGGCTTTGTATCTGTGATACTCTTTTGAAGGTTATAATTATTAAATTATTAAATATTAAATGATTAAATATATTCAATGACCTTAGCAGAGATTTTGTCAACCTCATGGGCTCCAGGTTTTACTCTCTGCTGCCTGTTCATATGTCGTATGTCCCACTGAGATGTGTTGTTGATATGTTCTTCTCTCCGGATTCTCCCAGGAGCTTCGGCTTCCCCAAAACCAAAAGGCAATGTTGTTAAAAATATTTCAAACTCCGACGGCCCGCCCGTGGGCCGTTCACCTTCTTGGTTGGGGAAGTTGTGTTGTTGACATGTTTAACTTAAAAGTTGTTCTTTATGCTATATACCGTTAGAAAGCTATAAATCTTACAATTTGATTGCTATAAAATAACTCAAGATACGATCATAACATCAGGTACACTCAACGGATATGTCAGACCACCACCTGCAATAATTGCAGACATTTTAAAGGGTTAAGGCTCCTGCTAAGTCTGCTAGGAAATAGCTTCAAATGCAGAGGACAGCAGTACATTGGTTAAAGCCATCAGTGAGTCTTTGTTTGCTGTTTCAATGGGCGAATGACCTTTACCTTTCTCCGCGGTACTTCGTTTCTACAGACCACTCAGGACACCTGACTAGAGGTGATAGTCTGCGTTTGAACATTGTTGACCAATGAGACCAGAATTAGCTGGCAGCCATTTTTTAAATATTTATTTTAACGCTCATTACCATAAGAGGCCATATAAAACAGCATATTCCATTTGCATGTTGGCATGTCACAAATATATCAGAAGAAAATATGAAATCTAACCAATTTGGTTATGGTAATGAAATCTAATAAATGTGGGTAATTGCGTATCCTTCAAATGGTATAGTAAGTATATTACCTCATTCAGTGATGAAGAACAGTGGGTGGGTATAAGAGTAATTGGTTGACGGTCTGCTTGTGGCTTCCTGCACTGTTGTGCACCATCCATAACACTGTAGGCCTATCCCTTCATCCCTCCATGGTTGCACAGTCAGGCATCTTGCAGCCACAGATTCTGTCTTTTCATTTGCTAAACAACCGGGAGGCAATATTCATATTATGCAGTGCAGATGATATTATTATAATACAGTAGGTAGCCGGAATCTACACTTCAGGCCTTGAAGGCAGAAAGACATTCTGTAGAATGGGCGCTGCTGTATAGCTATGTGTATGGTCTGTCCTTGCAGTGGCAATATTAAAGAATGTAGATATAGATCCTGTTGAATGAGAAAAGTTGTTATTTCATAAATACAAAGAAAACGTTTGGTTTGGGCCCCTAGCGACTGGTATTATTTCCATCTCTAATGACGGACTTTTGGAAATTCTTTGTGTCCTACAGCATTAATTTTTTAAATAGATAATTCTGATAATGGTCTAGATGTGGTGTGGTTTAGCCAATGGGATTAGATGCCATTTCTTTGCTTTGACTACAGTCAGATGCTTGTAAATACTGTATGTTTTAATACCTTTACTAGTTTTGTGTGTTATTTATGTCTCTCTCTCTCTCTCTCTCTCTCTCTCTCTCTCTCTCTCTCTCTCATACACACTCTCTCTCTCTCACACACACACACTCACTCTCTCTCTCTCTCTCTCCACTCGCTTACTCACACACACACACACAGAAACAATCTTTGTTCTCTCATATTCTTTCCCATGTCTTTTCATACAGTACTGTAGCACACAGCCACATAGTCAACACGCCTCAGTATCTTGTTATGTCTAGTATCTAGTATTTATCTGGTATTGTCTTGGCTCCACCTTACACCCCAGCAGTTATTGGCTGACCATCCTCACCACCACCTATCACACGATGTGTGTTCTCTCTCTGTTATCTGGGATGCATTTTCCTCACAGTCGCATGGCACATAATTCCGCGCTATTCTTAGCCTCCCACTTGCGATTAAAGAATGTGCACATGTGTTTGAGGTGCTGTAGCCTGTGATTGCAGCTTCTGGTGGGAGTTTTTGGGATGAAGTGCCTTGCTAGAGAACACAACAGTAGGAACTGGCATCCAGTAGGAGTGCGTTAATCTTGCATGTTCCTTTGGCTGCTGTATTTGTTATGGGATTGGAACCAGAAGCCTTTCAGAAATGTGTCCACCCCTGCTGTTGTTGTTTTTGTTTGTTCTTGTAAATAAATTATTATTATATGTTTATCTGGTTTTAGTATTCTTGGCATTCAGGGGTCATACAAGTGCGAGTGGCTGATTTTGCGAATACAATGAATAATAAATAAACTGTGTACATTTCTTTCACAAGAACTATCGGCATGCCGACTGTTGCACCGAGCGTGAAATAGCTTTGTAAACCTTTAGAGGGAGTGGGGTTGATTTACAGCCATTTTACATTCAGATATAGGTGCGGTTTGCAGCAGAGCTGTATTGTGCTATCCGTTGTCCATGGGCTGCTGTATAGAAATCTGCATATCTGAAAATGGATGAGAACATAATGGGCCATCCCATAAAGACCAGTGAGACGAATGTATACGCAAAAGATCCTGCAGTGTGTGGCTGTGAACAAATTAGATTTTTGAGTCTTTTCTTATAGCTTTTTTACGCATTTGATTCAATGTATAGAATCAATTATTTTGAACTTTGCTGAGGACATTTAACATTTAACAGTCCTTGATCTGTCCTTCACTTTGAATGGTCCTAGATGTTGTACACATGGGACTCCTTAACCGCAGGTTAGTACTGGGCTGGCGGAGTTCTGACCAGGGTTCTGTGGTCTCTCTTGTCTCTCTCTCTGCAGACGGACTGCTCCAGCGACAGCGAGAGCGAGGACAACTTCATAGTGGTCCCACCGCGGGACCACCTCGGCTTGGCTATCTTCTCCATGCTCTGTTGCTTCTGGCCGCTGGGTATCGCCGCTTTCTACTTCTCACAGGGGGTAAGCACAACCAGGCTCAGCACGGTGACACGCACGCACACACATGCACACATGCACACGCACACACACACACACACACACACACACACTCGCGCATAGGCAACCACTAATTCTACGAACATCCTGGAGTCTTGGGTCTCCTACAAGTCTGCTTATTGGGTGGCTAATTGGTTACCACGCACACAGTCATCACAACCTGCGTGAACTCCTTTCCGGGAATATCAACGTTGTGCGTCCGTCCACGACGCCCACATCCGTCCAATGCCCTCCTCCCTTCATTCCCCCCTCCCCGAGGCGACGTCTACGTCCATCCAATCCAATAACCGTCCACCTCTGTCAGACATGACAATTTCACTCTCGCTCGCTCTCTCGCTCCCTTTCTCTCTCACAGACTGCTCTCGCTCGCTTTTCCTGGAGATTTTATAATTTTTGCGGGCATCAGGGAGCCGCTATTAAAGTGCGGGAGACCGCCGGACCTTCCGGGAGACTTGGGATGTGTGTGCACACATTAGCTTGTGCTGGTACACCCGTGCATGTTGAACATGTGTAACGGTGGCCAGCAGGTAGCTGTGCGGTAAAGTTAATCCTCACTCTCCGACACCTCATAGGACGCTCTGGCGACGGAGGCCAGGGCCCATGTGTTTTTGGCCTGCCTTGTAGGAGCGTCCGCTCTCTGCGTGGGGGGACGGACGATCTCCGTCACACTGGTGCCAAAAACCCATGGGCCCTGGCCTGCATCGCCAGAGCGTCCTAAGAGGTGTCGGAGAGTGAGGATTAACTTTACCGCACAGCTACCTGCTGGCCACCGTTACACATGTTCAACATGCACGGGTGTACCAGCACAAGCTAATGTGTGCACACACATCCCAAGTCTCCCGGAAGGTCCGGCGGTCTCCCGCACTTTAATAGCGGCTCCCTGATGCCCGCAAAAATTATAAAATCTCCAGGAAAAGCGAGCGAGAGCAGTCTGTGAGAGAGAAAGGGAGCGAGAGAGCGAGCGAGAGTGAAATTGTCATGTCTGACAGAGGTGGACG
The DNA here is from genome assembly GCA_027564835.1 of Typhlichthys subterraneus. Taxonomy (NCBI): domain Eukaryota; kingdom Metazoa; phylum Chordata; class Actinopteri; order Percopsiformes; family Amblyopsidae; genus Typhlichthys; species Typhlichthys subterraneus. The sequence goes on along the minus strand of JAODUH010002328.1, from coordinate 17,202 downwards.
GTTATTGGATTGGATGGACGTAGACGTCGCCTCGGGGAGGGGGGAATGAAGGGAGGAGGGCATTGGACGGATGTGGGCGTCGTGGACGGACGCACAACGTTGATATTCCCGGAAAGGAGTTCACGCAGGTTGTGATGACTGTGTGCGTGGTAACCAATTAGCCACCCAATAAGCAGACTTGTAGGAGACCCAAGACTCCAGGATGTTCGTAGAATTAGTGGTTGCCTATGCGCGAGTGTGTGTGTGTGTGTGTGTGTGTGTGTGCGTGTGCATGTGTGCATGTGTGTGCGTGCGTGTCACCGTGCTGAGCCTGGTTGTGCTTACCCCCTGTGAGAAGTAGAAAGCGGCGATACCCAGCGGCCAGAAGCAACAGAGCATGGAGAAGATAGCCAAGCCGAGGTGGTCCCGCGGTGGGACCACTATGAAGTTGTCCTCGCTCTCGCTGTCGCTGGAGCAGTCCGTCTGCAGAGAGAGAGACAAGAGAGACCACAGAACCCTGGTCAGAACTCCGCCAGCCCAGTACTAACCTGCGGTTAAGGAGTCCCATGTGTACAACATCTAGGACCATTCAAAGTGAAGGACAGATCAAGGACTGTTAAATGTTAAATGTCCTCAGCAAAGTTCAAAATAATTGATTCTATACATTGAATCAAATGCGTAAAAAAGCTATAAGAAAAGACTCAAAAATCTAATTTGTTCACAGCCACACACTGCAGGATCTTTTGCGTATACATTCGTCTCACTGGTCTTTATGGGATGGCCCATTATGTTCTCATCCATTTTCAGATATGCAGATTTCTATACAGCAGCCCATGGACAACGGATAGCACAATACAGCTCTGCTGCAAACCGCACCTATATCTGAATGTAAAATGGCTGTAAATCAACCCCACTCCCTCTAAAGGTTTACAAAGCTATTTCACGCTCGGTGCAACAGTCGGCATGCCGATAGTTCTTGTGAAAGAAATGTACACAGTTTATTTATTATTCATTGTATTCGCAAAATCAGCCACTCGCACTTGTATGACCCCTGAATGCCAAGAATACTAAAACCAGATAAACATATAATAATAATTTATTTACAAGAACAAACAAAAACAACAACAGCAGGGGTGGACACATTTCTGAAAGGCTTCTGGTTCCAATCCCATAACAAATACAGCAGCCAAAGGAACATGCAAGATTAACGCACTCCTACTGGATGCCAGTTCCTACTGTTGTGTTCTCTAGCAAGGCACTTCATCCCAAAAACTCCCACCAGAAGCTGCAATCACAGGCTACAGCACCTCAAACACATGTGCACATTCTTTAATCGCAAGTGGGAGGCTAAGAATAGCGCGGAATTATGTGCCATGCGACTGTGAGGAAAATGCATCCCAGATAACAGAGAGAGAACACACATCGTGTGATAGGTGGTGGTGAGGATGGTCAGCCAATAACTGCTGGGGTGTAAGGTGGAGCCAAGACAATACCAGATAAATACTAGATACTAGACATAACAAGATACTGAGGCGTGTTGACTATGTGGCTGTGTGCTACAGTACTGTATGAAAAGACATGGGAAAGAATATGAGAGAACAAAGATTGTTTCTGTGTGTGTGTGTGTGAGTAAGCGAGTGGAGAGAGAGAGAGAGAGAGTGAGTGTGTGTGTGTGAGAGAGAGAGAGTGTGTATGAGAGAGAGAGAGAGAGAGAGAGAGAGAGAGAGAGAGAGAGAGAGACATAAATAACACACAAAACTAGTAAAGGTATTAAAACATACAGTATTTACAAGCATCTGACTGTAGTCAAAGCAAAGAAATGGCATCTAATCCCATTGGCTAAACCACACCACATCTAGACCATTATCAGAATTATCTATTTAAAAAATTAATGCTGTAGGACACAAAGAATTTCCAAAAGTCCGTCATTAGAGATGGAAATAATACCAGTCGCTAGGGGCCCAAACCAAACGTTTTCTTTGTATTTATGAAATAACAACTTTTCTCATTCAACAGGATCTATATCTACATTCTTTAATATTGCCACTGCAAGGACAGACCATACACATAGCTATACAGCAGCGCCCATTCTACAGAATGTCTTTCTGCCTTCAAGGCCTGAAGTGTAGATTCCGGCTACCTACTGTATTATAATAATATCATCTGCACTGCATAATATGAATATTGCCTCCCGGTTGTTTAGCAAATGAAAAGACAGAATCTGTGGCTGCAAGATGCCTGACTGTGCAACCATGGAGGGATGAAGGGATAGGCCTACAGTGTTATGGATGGTGCACAACAGTGCAGGAAGCCACAAGCAGACCGTCAACCAATTACTCTTATACCCACCCACTGTTCTTCATCACTGAATGAGGTAATATACTTACTATACCATTTGAAGGATACGCAATTACCCACATTTATTAGATTTCATTACCATAACCAAATTGGTTAGATTTCATATTTTCTTCTGATATATTTGTGACATGCCAACATGCAAATGGAATATGCTGTTTTATATGGCCTCTTATGGTAATGAGCGTTAAAATAAATATTTAAAAAATGGCTGCCAGCTAATTCTGGTCTCATTGGTCAACAATGTTCAAACGCAGACTATCACCTCTAGTCAGGTGTCCTGAGTGGTCTGTAGAAACGAAGTACCGCGGAGAAAGGTAAAGGTCATTCGCCCATTGAAACAGCAAACAAAGACTCACTGATGGCTTTAACCAATGTACTGCTGTCCTCTGCATTTGAAGCTATTTCCTAGCAGACTTAGCAGGAGCCTTAACCCTTTAAAATGTCTGCAATTATTGCAGGTGGTGGTCTGACATATCCGTTGAGTGTACCTGATGTTATGATCGTATCTTGAGTTATTTTATAGCAATCAAATTGTAAGATTTATAGCTTTCTAACGGTATATAGCATAAAGAACAACTTTTAAGTTAAACATGTCAACAACACAACTTCCCCAACCAAGAAGGTGAACGGCCCACGGGCGGGCCGTCGGAGTTTGAAATATTTTTAACAACATTGCCTTTTGGTTTTGGGGAAGCCGAAGCTCCTGGGAGAATCCGGAGAGAAGAACATATCAACAACACATCTCAGTGGGACATACGACATATGAACAGGCAGCAGAGAGTAAAACCTGGAGCCCATGAGGTTGACAAAATCTCTGCTAAGGTCATTGAATATATTTAATCATTTAATATTTAATAATTTAATAATTATAACCTTCAAAAGAGTATCACAGATACAAAGCCGATAAAATTAAATAAGGCCCCCAATCTCTCAGCAAAGCTCATGCAGAGATTATTTTAGTATTACACGATTATATGGTATTATGATCCAAAATCCAGGCCGTATAAATATCCAAGCATCTCTCGTTGTCCTTACGTAATTTATAATATTTACAATACTTCATTAAATAGTATGCCTATTCAGTCAGATAAGAGCAGCTGTAGATGCGGACGGCAATCACTTTTTATCAAACGTACCACTCTCTATGTCACACTGTGTGCGGTGGTGGGCTGGAGCTGACTTTGGAAGTTCTGAAGGCATTACACCAGGCATATACAAGGCATAACGCACCTGACAACAGAAGAGTAAAACAATATGCAGTAAACCAACATCATTGAATCAATCAAGAATGTGTAGGTATTATAACAATATAAGAAACCAAAGCTGTATATATTTAGTTCTTCTTGCGACACATGCTGGCTAATACTCCGGTGAGAACGTATAGTCCTGACAATACAGTATATAATACATAGTGTAAGATAATTCACTATTCTGACTAACACCATTTGTTTGTGTTTTCAGGGACGGCCACTGTTCCTGGTCTGTGAGGGATGGCTGATGGCCTCATAATGTCAACAGATGGAAATAGAGAAGTGAAATGTAGCGTTAGAATAATAGCCGGTGATGGAAAGTAAGGGGCAGACAATACATGTCTTCCTATCACAGGTATCCCAGTACCAATGTACCATATGTATATTTAGCTGTACATCTTGTCAAAACTGGTGAACAAGATGTCAGCTAAACACTCCACCATGACACCACAACCAGGAAAATAATCTATGCTTGAGAATTTGAAAACCATTTTTCACTGAGTTGTACATACAACTGAGTATACATTCTGAGTATACATTCTAAACTGGCCTAAAGGTGATTAGTACGATATTGTAAACATTTAATATAGCAGCGCATGACATCACAATCTAATCCGAGCTTCTCTGCTTATGTGTGTATATGTGTGGCCCACGGAGCATTTGTTTCGGTCTGATCATAGACTGTGTAAATACGTAGACAAACCCTCAGTGATGTCACATATAGGCTTTCTAAAGAACAGAATTGAAGCTAAAGCTGTGCTGGCTCTGACTCTCACCATCGTTGCAGTACCCAATTCAACCTAAACAACTCCCAGCGATGCATAATACTTTATATTAATGTATGGTTTATATATTTTAAACTGCTGAATTATATAAAAAATATAACCCGGTAAGGTTGTCAGAAACAAGTCAAATATAAAGACAAAACTGTTTTTGTACCAGGCTGCAATAGGGAGTCTATGCGGATTGATTGATTTTAGAGCCGGCCTCAAGTGGCCATTCAAGGAACTGCATATTTTGACACTTCCGAATTAGATACATTTTTCAGCACCGAAGGTTGCCGCTTGTCTGAGAGTGTGGCATCTAGTAACACACAGAGCAAGTCATATAGAGCCACAAGCATTCCTAATATGTTACAGTAACAACAACAATAACCACAACAACAGTAACAACTATATTACTAGCACGCTAGCATGGCCTGACCTCTTACATGACTTTCCAAATGTTTCAGTGTAAGCTGTAACAGAGGGAGTGGACTATCAATACCCTGTCTGCTATTATGGAGCACCAATCAAACACAGCCACTGGATCCACAGTGGATATAATCAGAGTTCTATGGTGGAAGCTTGATTTAACGTAAATAGGAGCCAATTTGGCACCAAAAGCAATTACTTGCTTAGATGCATAAGAGGCAATAGTCAACAAAACACACACACACACACGCAAAAAACAACACAGCACAAATACAATACAAGGGCTTTTAAACACTATCTCGGCATTTAAGTGAATTAAATCAATTTTTTTAGTCCACTTGCAAGAGTCCAACACAGTGATGCAGCTTATTAATGTTCATTCAAACTACACGTTGCTAACACTGTTTTCTACATGTATTAAAATTCAGGTAAGAAGTTTTTTTTTACACGCTTTTTAAAAATAAAATAAATAGTTCAGTGACTAGCCTGATTAAACCACCTAAGTAATAGGAACACAATAAAACCAATTTTAAGGAAGAACAGGTTACCTAAACTATGGCGTTCTAAGCCTACTATATCAATGATTTCACAGAAAGGTATTAGAAACACTGTTGGGGAAAATTATTCATACAGTATTCCAATATTTACTGCTTTGCCCTAGTCATTAGACTAAATAAAGGTGTTCATCCATTTTTCTTCTCACTCATCTCTACTAGTTTAGTATAATTTTCACTGCCCGAGGACTGTTGTCAATAATCATGAGAATTCTACTTTTGTGAGAAAATAATACTCTTCAACGTTCAAGTGAACAACTCTTATTGTAATGTTTTTTTATTTATTGTGTTACATTCCTTCAACGTTTAACGTTTAATTGTGATTTTAAAGCACGTTAAGTACAGGTCATAGAGACTTCCAGCCCCCTTAAATCTTACTCTCTTGGCCAATTACGTTCCTACAGAAAGGACTGCTCCCTTATTGTGAGAGTCACGTCCAGGTCAACATCTCACGGCACTATCCATGCATTCTAATCCACCGATCATACAGTTTAACCCCCCCCTCCTTCCCCCAGGTCTCTCCAGATGGCCACCATGTTCGATTATGCCAGGGCTGGTGCATCCTTCTCCCTGGGGTGCATGAGGTCCTGCCTTGATGTTTTTTTAATATATCAACCGACTGTGACAGACGGCCGGTGGCATGGATGTCTGGTATGATAATATAAGCCTTTAGTGAGACGTTAATAAGGCCCAGTGATCTACACTGCGATTAGGCCTGCTGTGTGAAGTCTACTATTGCATTAGAGGACCTCATGGGAACGATCAGCGAATGCAGTGGTCACAGTGTGACAAGTGTCTGTTCGTGATGTATTCCACTTGCATAAAAAGCATATTCCAACTGTGAAAATAATAGGCGGCTATTGGCCATATCGCCCACCGTCACTGTTTGTTATGACAGTAACACAAACCTTTTTGTGCCGCATGTAAAACCAAAAGAGCTAGCCGACAAGCATTTTGTGTGCTAAATCAGTGTACACAAGTGCATTTGTTTGAGTCAGCATTCAAGGCTTCAACGTTGGGTGACACTACACCAGCTTAGCAGCTCAGGGTCTGTGACCACAATATCCTCCAAATGTAAGTCTTCCTTGTTAAAAGTGGAAGCGGTTTATAGAAAGATAGAGTGCTTGAAGTGGGCTACTCTGACAGGTACTTCTACTAAACTTCAATATGATTTTAATGTAAAAATCTACATTTTGTATCCTCTTCCTTTCTTCATTTAACATGGTCAAATCTGTCGCCACAGAGTTAATTAAGTTTCTAGACTGGATATTTAATAATTACATATATTTGTTTTTTCGCTATAGGCTACATAATGAATACACATACAGTAATACAAGCAACACTGAACATTGAATTCACGTGTATGCCGACCCGGCAAGCCCTGGCTCTTAAAAACATTAAGCTAGGAACAGAAAAAGATAAGCAATTTACCATTCATCAGATGAGCAGCAGCGGCAAAAACCCCCCAGTGTGAGTCCCCTGGGATGTCAGCTATATTCAGTTTCCCCGTTCCCTGAGATTACTCTAGAAGCACTTTGACAGAGATTGCCGCAGCATTAGGTTGAAGCGGTGAGCATCAATAATTTAGCGAGTAATTGATTAGCCTGTGGTTGTGGCCATTTAATATGGGCTATGGCGAGGCCGGGCGGCCATATTACATATTCACACCCAATGAGAGGGTGTCAAATCTAAGCCAGCAGGCTAATGTAGAAGGACAGGGATGAGATGGGTACTGACAAGCCCCAAGGTGGAGTGCTTTTACGACATAAAAGTTCTCCCTTCTTACGCTGTCAGCAAAGTGATCTGAATCAAAAAAGAAGCATAAACCTAACGGCCAGACAATGTCATATCTGGGACTGAAAGTGCATCCTAATTTTCTTGCCAATTCCTTGCTGTTGATAGTGACTGGAATATATGCCAGGTTCTGCCTACAAAAACAATCCAAAGAGTCAATCTACATAAATCCATCAGGCGGAATAACACACTCCACTGCGCAGATTTATGATATGTAATCATTCTGTGATATTAAACAACACTTGCTGCATCAGGTGCCTTCTCATTATGTAGGTTTAACACTGCTGTTTAGGCAAGGAATAATAAAGAGCTGTGTACAGTATGTCTAGCAGGGAAAAGGTGCTTTATTCCTATTTTAGAAACATCTCTGACATATTTAAATGGAATGTGGTGGTTCTCACTGTATTTGAGAATGATTATGCGAAGAGTTCAGATGCAAAAACCGTTAAGTCCATCTTAAAAAAAGTAGCGCTTAGCAACTTAAAACAGCAATATTTATTAGGTTTCCATTTGGGTTCACTCATTTCACCTTTATTACAATTACTGTAAAATCTGTGTCAAATAAAAAGTAATATCTTCCAAAAACGTGACAAATGATTTAAATATTGCCAATTTGAAAAGAACATGTCATATGGACAGGTTTTTGAATCTGAACTCTTCATGTGTTTGCCAAAACAGCCCCTGAGAATAAATTATAACTGTACTCAGCACAAGTCTACTTTTTATATGATCCCAGACCATAATATAAAGTTAGCCTATATTTTTGTGTATGTAATTGGTAATTGGTAACTGTGTAGGTCATTGTTTTATATGGAGTTATATGGGACACAGGCTTTGGTCTCAACTAAGATATGAATTTCTCTTAAATATTCTGTCATTATCTGTAACCTTGAAACTGAGCCTCTCTAACATACTAAAATGCTATAATGAGGAAAGCTCTTTGTTAGAATGTAAATACTTTATCTCTCATGTGGGATAAGACCAAAGTTGAACAAAAGTTCTCAGAAAAAAATGTATTGGGATGATCTGGTAAACATGCAATGTGTAGAAAAGAATACTCACACTACAAATGTGTGTTATGCATACTGAATATTATGTTAAACCACATCTATACATATACAAAGCTTAGACCAATCAATATTATTACTTTCAATTGCCTCTTTTCAGTTTTGTGTGTTAAAATGAGTAAAAACCCATCTCAACCTTTAACAGAAACAGCATTTCAAGGACATTTTTTCCTTGGGAAGTTATGTAGTATCTATTTGACACTCAAGCTCTATCGCTGTACATGTTAGGAGCTTTATTACTTATCCAGAATCACACACCGCAGCTTAAAATGACCGTGAGCCAGACGGACCTTCTGAGCTGCAAAAATCTGTGAAGAGAGCCGCTTTTGAAGTCTAGGGACGGCTCCACTGGGTGCTAAATCGAAATGATGCCAGAGATCGGTTTGTCATTTACTGTTAAATGAGAAATTGTATATCACTGAAAGAATATGGCAGAGTCACATAGAGAAGGGAAGAGTTTGGGCGCTGGGGTGAAAACACGGCAATATTTCAGAATAAATGAAGGCATAAGGCCTCACGTCCTTTCTGGTTTAGTGGGAACGGTTAACCTTTCTACTGAATCCTCCATCAAAACCGCTGCAAAGGTGATGCACAGGGCAGTTTGTTTCTCTGCTCTCTATATTTGTTTCTCTGCTCTCTATATATCTTTCACTCCCTTCTCCATGGTGTACAGTATGTGGAGAATTAATACAGATCCATAGGGAGGGAGGCGTCATTTATCACAAAGCATAAAAACATAGTACCCACCAGTACAAACGCAGAACTATTTCTTCCTGAAGTGAAAGAATTTTGTATATCCTCTACTTGCCAGCATATCTGTATTTATTATCTTAGCATTCACAATTATGTTTAAAGGGTCCAGTTCTCCTAATATCAGACTTAGAAGGACATTCTGCATTGTGTCGTCTTGCTACAGTAAGGAAGGCTACAGTAGAGCAGACCAATGTGTCTGCGCTTCCCCAAACCAAGGAGAGTTTATACGTGCGCAAACAATTGAAGTTAGTGTGGAAAACTACTGACAGCATTATAATGGGACCATTAACTGCTTATACAGCATGTAAGGCATTGCATGAGCTGATGAGCTACTATAATGTGGAATACTTTATATCTTGGCGTGTTAAAGAGTGAAGGCTGATGCCTGCTGACGTTGACGTTTGGCGGCCGTCATTGGAATGTGCTTTTAATGATGTTTGAAACGCAAATACCAAACCAAAAAATCTGTAGAGATTAAAATCAAAAAGTTATGGCTTCACTACAACTCTGCACACCATTTGCACCGCTGCGCTCTCAATCTCTTAAGTCCTTTAGAGTGCCCAGCACTGTTGAGCTGAGCCAGACAGAGTAAAAACTCTACGGCTAATACCCCCCCACACACACCTCCTTCCGGGTGATACAGCAGTGCGTGATTCGTTATTATCCAGCGGGTTGACTTCGCCGCGGTTCAGGATTGAGGTCAAGGTCGGCAGATCAAATGGGATTGATGATTTGAGAGGTGTGGCAGTGATCCAGGCATCAAGGCCAATCCTCTCCCAGGTTTGATTGTTGCATGCAGCTGTGTGTGATACAAGCGTGCTGCTGGATGTGGTCCGCGATCAGATATTACGATACTGCTACATCAAACAAAGCTGAATAAACACATCATTAATAAATACGCAAAGAAAACATTTCCGGTTGAGTAATTTGATTGGACAGAGGCATTACATGAGCGATGATATTTCTAGACATATCACAACACTTCACTTCAGGTGTAGCGAATTAGTTGCTGCGATGGTTTAGCTTCACCCACTAGAGGGCAGTATTAGACTATGAGCATTGCAAATCAATACGACATGGACGTGAATTTAAGATAAAGAGATCAAACCGGTATGTGTGTTTGATAACATTTGGATTATATTCCACTCTGTTTCATATTAGAGTAGCTGTACAATCTACGACATGCGCAACATATCTAGCTACCCTGTAGTCACAAATTGTTCATGAGTTACCTTGGAAACACATTGTAATCCAATCCTGATGGGTCTGTTGGTTCTTTGGTGTCCATGACAAAACCACAATCTAATCACCTCATAAGCAAACACCCTTGTTCACATAACAGTGGTAAAGTCGGCATATACTCCTTATCATGTGGCGTTACCACACGACGTCAGTTGGCAATTAATCTCACAGAGCCTGCCTTTACATGTGTAATAAACTCTACAAACAGATATCTGATATTGAATATACAGAATCTGTAGGCAGCGACATAAGACATTGGTACTGGATGTGTCTTGGTGTCCGTTGGTAGTCTGAGTATTATCGACCAATCATGTCCGTGTGGAGAGCATAATAGGCAGAGCACATTGGCTGAAATACTGAAATGAGTAAATAATGCACTGCACTGGTATAACCAGACCATCCCGACCCAGGACACGAACCTGGTTCCACTGCGTGGTGAGTAGGACGCTTAGCGAGACAAGTTGTAGTCCGAGGACTCCAGCACAAGTTGCCAGTGCCTCCCTGATGTGTCGGAGAGTGAGAGTTATCTTACTGTGCAGCTTTATACTAGCGTTGTGCCAGAATGACGTACACAGACTTGTGAGTGACAATGCAAATCTATTATCCCACTTCCTGAGAGCGCTGACTAGGGGTGTAACGGTTCACTAAATCAACGGTTCGGTTCATATCTCGGTTTTTGAGCAACGGTTCGGTTCATATCGCGGTTTTATAAATGTTTTTACTTTGAGCGGTATAATCTGTGAATTTTGTTTGGCCTTGATTACATTGCTTCTGTAGAATAGTTTTATTTTTCTCTATACTTTCTGCCACTAGATGGCACACTAGCACCAGCTTCTCAGCCAAACAAGAACACTGTTCTTGTTCCGGCCGAAACGTGCACTATGCTGTAGCCCAGCACTAGGTAAACCAAAAAAAAGATGAGATGGGATTACGCGCCTTGTCATTTCTTAGCAAAATGACACACACACGCATAGAAGTTTCTAAATTGAAGTGTGGTATTATTCCACATTGTTTCATTTGATTAAAGAAGCGAAGGCAATAGCCATAATCCGACATCGTAGTGACGCGGGTTATTTCCATGAATGAGAACACATGCATTCTATAAATATCTTTGTATTGTGTTTTGACAACTATAAAAAGGCTCAGTTGTTCTAACCTAGTGTTGAGCTAAATGTGAAATGAAAATTGCAGTTTAATTACAGTAGCAACGTATATGAGAGCTCAACAGGCTTCACCTGTATTAGCAGGTTGGGTGTGTGTCTGTGTGCTGACCGCGGTTCTGTATTCCGGAACCGCGACACCAAACCGTGGACGTTTGCATCGCATTTCGGTCTCGGTTTCGGAACTGTTACACCTCTAGTGCTAACGGGGGCCTATGTGTGTCAGACGTTCAGTCACAGGTGATGATGATGTGGTGGTGATGAACAGGCTGAGACTAGTCGGTCACAGATAGGAGCTCTGACAAGAGGGCACCCCCCTTCCTCACCTCGTACTCGACGTACTCCTCCTCCTCCACCTCGTAGGAGACCGTCTGGATCTTGACGTGCTCGCCGTCCTCCAGCAGCTTGGCGTGGGGGTCCTCCGTGTTGGGCGTGTCCGATGGCGGCGCCGTCGTCGCCTGCGTCGTCGTTGCTGTTGCCGTAGTAGCAGCGGGGCAGGCGGCCTCCTTGACCTTCTTCTCTGTGAAGGTGGTCTCGCAGCACTCGCTTTTGTATTCCTTGGCCTTGACGCCGGCGCCGGCGCTGTCCTCCTTGTACAGGATGAAGCTAGGCCTGTAGAAGGCCTCCACCGCCAAGTGCAGGGAGGTGGCGTCCAGGAACTGCTGGGACTTTGTCTTGCCGTTGCCGTTGGCGACGGCGGTGGCGGTTCCTCCCACTCCCCCTCCTCCTCCTCCACCACCTCCACCTCCTCCTCCCCCGCCCACAAAGTAGTTGATGATGTTCTCCTGGTATTGGTTGTTGGGGAAGTCGCCCCCGTAGCCGTTCACCATGTGTCTGCTGCTCTTGTCCAGCAGGGGGTTCTGAAGTTCGCTGAGGTTCTCCATGGCCACCTAGGGTTAGGGTTAGGGTTAGGGTGGATGGCCTTAGGGCGGGACGAGGTCTTCAGTGACGTCTGAGGCCGGCGTGGAAGGTGCAAACTGGACTCAACACTCTGCAGAGGAAAGGGAATAACAGTTATGGAAGTTATTAAACATTCTGCAAATGAAAGGCAATTTGATTCCGCTAACTTGAGCAACATGAAACGCCGTTCTGTTCATAGAAACGGCCAGTCAGCATTGTAGACACTAGACATACCACAAGAAGGTTGCTGAAAACAATGGCACAATAAAAACCACAGTGCCAGTCACTCAGGATAATGCTTTTGCCAATGGCGTGCGTGACTTATGTTGAGGTTAAGGAGAGTCTATACCAAACAAACTGGAATAATAACAAGATGGAGCATCGTAATGCATTTTAATGAAAGTGTGGGCGTGTGTCGCCTTGTGTCACCAACGGCATTTTGCTATGGAGGCTGACGTATGCCACGCCCATCTATCATGCATAGCCCGAAACAAAGTCAATTTACAGTCAAAAGACAGTTTGTTGCATAAATACTCTTGTGGCCTCAGATTGATTGTAGGTACTTGGTAATTAATGTTATATACTCATAATACCCATTAAACCAGAGAAATAATGGGCAAAAGTATCCCCATTGACTTGCATGGTGGAATTGGCGTCAGTTGAACCCTCTCTGTATTCCAGGGTTCATTCACATCACGTGTCCTCTCACCCTACACAGTTATGTAGAATCCCACACATCTAAACACACATCCTGAAGCAACCTGAAGCTGTGATGTGTAAACAGCACAGCCTTGCCATGTGCTTGAAATGCCTGCTGAGCATATCTCTTGCAGCACAGCACCTTGTATGTATAGTATACTGTGTACAGAATGTATGTATATGTACAGTATGTATGTATAGTATATATTTACAGTATGTATAGTATATGTATAGTATGTATAGTATACTAGGTACATAATGTATGTATATGTACAGTATGTATAGTATATATGTACAGTATGTATGTATGTACGTACAGTATGTATAGTATACTATGGTACAGTATGTATGTATGTATGTATGTTTGAGCTTTTTCTCTGCATACTGTCAAAACATATATAACCATCTAAACTCATTTAGATGAATGCTAAAAACAGATTATTGTGTATCGTCCTCGCTCCAATTGTTTATGCCTGACATATTTAAAGAGTTTGAGACAGGCCAACCTTCACATCAACCTTCAAGTCAAATTCCTTGTAAAGGATTTACCAACTGAAAGAAGCATGATTCATCATAAAGGCTGTGAAGGTAAAGTGTTAGTGCAGGAGTGAATAACCTGCACACATAACGTCTCTTATATATAAAAACACACGCATACGCGCACGCACACACACACACACACAAATTGTTATTTATTTATTTATAAGTTTGGTGTCCACATCCTCCATTTTGTTTAAACTGAAAAGTCAAATGTCAAAGCTTATATATGTAGACAATCACAAGCAGATCTCAAAGGACTAAAATGTATAATACAGTTAGAAATGTATATGTACAGATTATGTACTGTATGTGTGTACGTACATTATTTGTCGGTGTGTTTGTATATGTATGCAATCGCTGCCATCTCTGTCAAGCTCATCTCCACCCTAAACAGGCATAGAAACAATAACAGCTTTGGCTTCTTTGGGTGGCAAACCTATACTGGCAAATTGCTGACATTAGCAAACATATACTGCAATAAGAAGAAAATGGTGAATGGACCATATAGCACTTATCTAACCTTCCGGCCACTCAAAGCCCTGCACAGTATTGCTTCACACTCACACAGCAATTGCTGCCATGCAAGGCATGCCCAACTACTGAAAGCAGTTAGGCATCTTGATCAAGGATTCTTACAGGTAGGTCAACACTGGGGTTTGAACACACAACCTTCTGGCTAGGAGCCCAACACTCCACCACTAGCCCATCCTGCCGTCAGAAACACAGAGCTTGTGAAGAAAGTCTCAGCTGTTGTGCCCCCAACAGTCATACGAGTGGTGTCTGTACATGCCCAGAGCGTCCTGAGAAGAGACCTAATGGAACCTTAACGCCCAGAGATGTGAGCTGACTAATCGTAACCGTATTTGTGCTTCACATTCTACCTCTTCGTCCATTTCTGTGTGATTTGCTTGTCTTGTAACACCCTGTAATCCATCATTTCATTCCTCTTGTTTGAATGTTTACAGGGCTTGTTTTCTAGCCCGTCCATGAATAAAATACAAGCCTTTGTGCTGCAGGCTTACTGAAGCATGGGGAAAACTGGACAGCCGGCAAACTTGTCCAGTTCCCTCCTCCTACTGGACCTGCCTCTGTCTCGACATATTGACGCTGTTACGCATCATTTCCCATTTTGGTCCACAGCTTCTGGGCGTATGCAATTCTTTAGCCAATTGATTAAACGTCTTTTCTTATGAATGTGCTCTCTTGAAGTTATAACAAATGTTATAAATCTTCTGAAGTTGCGGTATCTGTTACCGCACCTTGTTTGGTGTTCCAAACTACGGGTTTAATGGACAGCACATGGGATTAGTGATGAAGAACACCTCACGAAATGCTTTAAAAAAAAGAGTTTTCATCGTATTGTTGTCATTGGGTGTCAAAGATACAACTTTGCAACAAACTTTGAGATGTTGAGATCAAAGCTCAAATCGCGTCCTCTAAAGTTTAGGTCCCCGCTTGTCATGTTTCCCTGAGGCACAGAATCAGTGCATCAAGCTGTTCCAAGCGCTTTAGCGTACAGACTAATGATAATGAACCGATCATCTTCTGAGTATTAAACACTCCAAACGGCCAGCTGTCACAACCACTTGTAGAACCCAGTGGATGAGAGCTCGGCACTGAAACGCCTAAAATGTATTCATAACATTTTCATATACCTTACTGTTTACTCAGTGCTAAGGGGAGATGCTGCCGTTGTTTCCCTTCCAGTGCTCAATGATACACCGTAGAATCTTTCGGGACTGTCATGCTTGCAAATTGGGTTGTGTGTTGTTGTAGCGACAGTAGGCTCAGGGTGGTCTCAGGGAAATGGTAATTTAAGTGCGAATAAGCCAAGACTGAGGAAGCAGAGCAATGTAAACACATCAGAAACACAGCAATATATGCAGTATTTCTCCCCCTTTGCCTTCTTTGTATTATAAGTGTGTGTGTGTGTGTGTGTGTGTGTGTGTGTGTATGGGGCTGTTAAATTAACAGAACTTGACAAATGTGTAGAGACATAAGATAAGGTAAGATATTCATTGATTCCCACGAAACGGAAATTGAGGCATCACAGCAGCTGCTGCAATACAACAATGCAAGCTGAGATAACGTCATGCTCTTCCAGATGTAAACACAAAAACACAGATAGACACATATAAACATACACCTGCAAAGGTTCCTGTTGTTCCACCACACGTGCATGCATTTAACGTTGTAAGACCAGAGGTGATAAATATCCGATGTCACTTAGTTCTCTAATATACACATTTACAAATCTTTCTTAAAAAAAACAACACACATTTACCATCAATGGCAAGACAATATAACTTATTGGCTATGTAAATGTAGTCTTAAAAAAAAAGACTGCTGGGATGTTTTCTTTGGACTAAAATGGGTCTTCCAGGATATACATGTACAAGGTGCTCTTATTGGAACAGAACACGTTTACACAGCCACATAAAAGCATGACAATACAGTAACACGTTCCATTACCACAGTTTGTCTTCAAAAGCATCAGTCTCGACCACCCACCTTGACGACCAGCCGTATTTGAGACAGTGCGTAAGTGACACGGGTCAGGGAGGAACATCCTGTGACAAGCGGGAAAAAAGTAAAATCCCGTTAGAATGCATGCCGTGCCTCTGTGTCTGGCCCAGGGGGGACGCACATCAGCGAGCGGCCCATAAGACATGGCAGCGCAACGGTGGCAGTCGCTGCCACATCAAGGCAGGCCGGAGAGAGATACACTCTGTACTTCAACCCCATTAGACACCAGTCAGCACACTGCATATCCCTGTGTCAGCCGAGACCCCGGTCGCCTCAGCCTGGGCTGGAGGCAACCTCGGCAAGATGCAGCTGAATACCAATGCGTCTTATCGGTCAGCTGTGGTGACCGATTCCACCTGGCAGTGCGTCTGAGAGATCTATTCTGTTAGTGTCACCAGGGAGTTTTCCTACATAGCAAAGGTTTGAAGCTCCAGGGTAAGCAAACTCATCTTTCCGCAGTTTAATTGTTCAAGACGCGGACAGGGTTTGGAATGCTAATCGAGGACATTCAATTAGCTATCATATAATTCCAGATAACACATTGAGATGCTTTACCTGTTGTTGCTACATATAGGGAGATTTCATGGGATATAAAAGGTGTGGCGTTTATCCACTTGTGACATGAATCAGGAATGAATCCCAAACTGAATTCATCTGTGAACTCTGTTATGGCCTTGGCACATGAAAGGACAAGATTATGCCCGCTAGATAAGGATGGACAGCGATGTACTGACTGATCCTCGTCAGAACTATTATCATCAAAGCAAGATGTGCAAAATGTCATATTATGCCATATTCTGCTTGAGCCTAATCTGAATCATAATTTGTCATTTCAGAGGGTCTAGCCCTTCCGGCGCTTGGTTACCTATAGGGGGTGGCGGTCACGTTTATTTGAATACTCTAAACTGTCCAGTGTTTCTCTTGTATACAGCTGATTCATAGTGGCCATAGATGCGTAAATCTTTTGATAGGACAACCTGTGGGTAATTCAAATGGAGTGTTGTTTTATACAGCATCCATCTGCAGGAACACATGAATGGGTACCGACTTGCCTTCGACTACAGTAACTGATTCAAGCTTCTGTGAGGATCCTGCACTGCTGAGGGGTTGGTGGTGGCTAGGGGGCGTGTCTACTCCTGCTGACACAGGCATGCCAAGGCGGAGACTTCTGCCTCTGCCCTCTACCA
>JAODUH010002326.1:0-12119 GCA_027564835.1 Typhlichthys subterraneus | reverse complement strand
CCCCCCCCCCCCCCCCCCCCCCCCCCCCCCCCCCCCCCCCCCCCCCCCCCCCCCCCCCCCCCCCCCCCCCACATTTAGGTTACATTTTGAACAGGTAAAAATATGCGATTGATTAATGACAATTAATTACTTAAAGCGTGTGATTGCAAGAGCCCCAATATATGTATTTAAATTAGTACACATATTTTTTAAACCCCAACATTGTGTCCAACTACATCTTGTGACGGGTCAGAGTGAGTCCATCTTGTTCTACGCCCATGAGATGCGGTGGAGGAGGCAAAAAAATCGACCCCTGCCTCCAGAGAGCGAGAGAGCAGGTGGGGGCGAGACAGCCAGGCCAGGAGGTGGAGTCAAGAGTCAGGGTGTCCCTGCACCCGTTGAGTTAGGCAGTGAAGACCAATAGTACCTTTGTGCTTGTCCCGTTTATGCCTTTGGGCCTGAAGGGGTCTTATTCTGGCTAGGGCCTGCTCTCGCTGGTTCATAAATATGGGGCCGGGAAAAACAAGGGGGCCTGGGGGAGAAACAAACGTTCACATGCGGGCTCACAAGGCTCACAAATGGTCATACTACAGCACAACAACAATACATACACTGCAAACTCATAAGACACTAGCAAGAGGGGCGGGGGGGGAAGTCACCAAAGCAACACACCCGGGCTCACGAGAGCGCATGGCAGTGCTGGCCCGTTAGAGGTCGTTCAAACAAGGGAGGCGGTTGTTTCATCTCCACCGCAGCACTCTCCCCTCAAGACTAGACATGACACACTCATGCACACACACACACTTAGAATGTACATACTAGGGCTGCACCATTAACCGCATCGCAATCGAAACTGCGATGTGGCGTTGTGCGATTATGTAACTGCAAAAACCTGCAATTATTTCTAAATAATCTTCACGCAGTGTGTGCATGACAACCTGCGTGTATTTGCTGCATGCAAGCACAACACCCATAAAAAAGATGTTCAGATATAGGTATCCTGTCAATTTAGGCCCCCCCTGCCTTAAGAAGCACAACGTGTTATAAAAACCAGGCTAACCGGGGGGGAATCAGCTGTAGAGCTCTTTATTTACTTTGCATTGCGTGAAGCCGGCTCGATGCCTGTCTATTTTTGTCTCCTTAACGGTTAAGATTTTCCTGTTCAGGCAGATAAACAACTCAGTGTTTTCCTCGTCGACTCCATTATATATCATTATTTTGAAAAAGGATGCAAACTAGCAGGCAGAGGCTGACTTAAAGAAAAATACAATGTTTGGTGTTAGTTTGAGATCCGCGACATCAAAGAAAGGTAGGCTACTGTGTAAAACAAGGTTGGACTGCCCATCCTGAGAATAGGTAGATTTCCCGTATTTTGTTATTTGTATCATATAGGAGCATATTCAATTGTTCCTAAATCCCAATTTAGTAGCCTATAGATTAAAAGTTTGATGGGCTGGCAGAAAAGCCTCAGATTTCTTATTTTATTTAATTCCATTTTATTGCTTAACCCTCGCACTGTCCTATGGGTCACAATGTCAGTAGTGGGCAGCAACCACAACACGGACATATGACATTCCGCGGTTTGCTCCCCCTGCTGCTAGTCTGCTGAAATGCCTTAGGACAGTGGGAGGGTTAATAGCCTACATATTTCTGTAGGCCTATTACTTAAGTTTTTTTTCTTTGCTAAGTGGCTTGATATGATCTTCTACCACTACATGTCACAGTAGACCATCAGCATCAATTAATTATCTGCTTAAGATATACAGTAGGTACTCCTCTAGCCTATATAATTAACCTAGTGAAGCCCTAATGATCTTGCAAGCTTCAGTTTGACTTTGTCGTCAGTTTGACTTTGCCGTGAGAATCAGTCTGGAGAGGCTTAAAACATGGCGTCTGTGACCAACAGTGTCGTACTAATAGCTACGGGCATTATTTAGGTGTGACATCGAAAGCTACTTGAAAACAACAATGACCGGCAGATGGCTCATCCAATCAACGTCCAAGTATTTTTTTTAAAGTTTGAACAGTTTTGATGGACTGTTTCCCAGATGGACTTGTGACTATAAATCCATGTGGCTACTATATTGTATATTTACATACAGTATTTAATACTATAGTGCAGAGCTCTTTTAATCTTTGATAACAAAGGAAAAATAATTATAAGAACGCCTTACTATATTGCAATCACAATATTTGCCAAACTAATCGCAATTATACTTTTTGATGAAGTCGTGCAGCCCTAGTACATACATGCGCACAAACACACACACACAAACGCAATCACAGCCCCACCCCCCCATATCGTACCTCCTCCAGCAACCCCGTGCCTCCTCCACCAACCCCCCACCCCCACACACACACGTACCCCGTACCTCCTCCAGCAACCCCCCCCCCCCACCCCACATACCTCGGCCCTCCTCCAGACGGTGGCGTCGGTTGATGCGCTGTCGCTTCTCCTCCTGGCGGACCTGGATGTGCTCCTCGATGTTGACGCCTGGATGGGGGGGGACAGGCACAGCTGAGATACACAGGGGTCCCCCCGGGAGCAGGCAGGCCGAGCCAGGCGGGAAGAGTGGTGATTGTGGGGGGTGGAGGGGGATGGTGGGGGCGGGTCAAAGCAAGGCAGAACAAGACACACTTGGATGAATGACGGGGTGATATGGGGGGTGGGGAGGGGCAGTGAAGAGTGGCAGGTGTGTGTATGTTCTGTACAGGGCTGGGCAGGTTACTTTCAATACAGTTACTAGTTACCAGACTCAGATTATAAATCAGTAATTGCACGTTTTGGTGAGAACTTTCCATTACTTTTGGAAATATTTTCTTAGAAACGCCAGCCAAAACAGTTCCCTGGTTTGGCGCACCATAGCGATGTATTTTTGTGATTGTGTATGTTTTCCAGTTAATGAAAAGTTATTAAAAGAACAGCTGATGCATTTCACTTTTTACATTTGAAAGTAGTCCTAGAAGAAATCACATTTTTCAATAATACCGCCAATCTGATCATATTTTAGCTTGTAATGTAATTAATTTCATACACAGAAATACACACATATTTTATCAGTTACATGTAACTCCCCAAGCCTGGTACTGTATGACAGTGGCTCTCAAAATGGAGGTCAGAACCCCCCTGGGGTGTTGCAAGACAGTGGAGGGGGTCACAAGATGACTTTTCCGAAATGAAATAACATTTTTGAATGATTAAAAATAGCATAATGTAGCCATAACTGTTATACTACTACTGTAGTAGTACAGTTCAGACATTACTTTGATGAATTCTGCTACTAGCCTGCAGTCACATGATATTATGGAGGCACAGAATGTCTCCCGACAACGACACCAGCGGTGGGGGGAGGAGGGGTAGAGGAGGGGGTACATACCCAGCAGGAGGTCCAGCGGGATCATCTCCTTGACAGCGTCAAAGATGCCTCGCTGCCGCGCCTCCTGGCCGTCCAGCTCCCTGGCACAAGCCTTGCAGCAGCCGCAGGCGGCGCAGCCGGACTCCCCTGACCCACAGCCACAGATGCTGGAGGGGGGCGCGCACGCGCACACACACACACACACACACGAATACAGGACACACACGCACACACACACACGAATACACAGATAAAGCAGACATCATTAACTTATATTTCAATATTGTTTAGGAAACATCAGCATTGCTGGTATAATGTGCGCCAGTCATTGCTCCATATGGCTTGTTGGCCATACTGGCAGGTTCCCAACAACAACAATATCATCATGTGACTGCGAACGTATAGAAACTCACTCACTGCCTCCAAAATGCAATGAATGCTTCAATTCAACACATTTTCACGTCATAGTTCGCAAGTGGGCCAGGTCTGTATTAGGCTTCTCCTCCTTTTTATATTTTAGACATTTGTTCATTAACAGAAACTGGTGAGCGTTGAGTTTTGGAGGTACGGTAAAATAACCTGCATTTTTTATTTTTATTTGATTTGTTTAGATTGTATAGCAAGTGAAGTGAATTTTATTTATATAGCCCTTAATCACATTGCAGTCTCAAAGGGCTTTACAGCACCCCCCTAACCTGCTCTTCCCCCCGAGCAAGGAAACAGTTCCATTAAAACCCCCAAAAAAAATGGGGAAAATAAAAGGGAAGAATCCCTGGGAAGGGACCACAGAGGGAGGAATCCACCCCTCCAGGACGGTTAAGATGCAATAAGTGATGGTAGGCAAACAAAATTTAGCATTAATACTATGTGTAATAATTTACACATTGTGCGAAAACTAACATTGCAAAGCTTTAAAGCGTTTTGTAAGTTAGTTCATTAAGAGAAGTGTGTCAATTGCAGCATTAACAGATGCCACGTGAGTCCCAGGTCCAAGGAAATGTCCTGTAGCACTAGGCATGACCAGGACCGCTCAACAACCATAGCGTTTGTCTGAATTGGAGACTTGGCTTCTGCAGCAGTAGCCACCGCCATCCATACATAGTCCGGGACCACATCAGCATCTCCTCGTGACAATACTCCTCCATGACCAACACATCCATTGGCTCTGCACACAGTTCTTTTTCCCAGCAGAGTAGCTTGCCTCAATTTACTCTATAGACCGCATTTGCTGTTCATTCACTTGGAAGTTAAAAGGTATAGTCAGCTATTAGCAAGCTATTTGTAAGCTAATACATGTTTTGTCAAATACACCAAATATCCCTATGGCGAACAAAGCCTTAGTACTACGCTTTGCTTCCAAATGTGTTTCTATGTGTGGAGCGGCGCCACGGACACGCAGAGGGATATTGGTAGCAAGCGCTCTCGAAAAATAGCTAACTCTGCCGTAAAGGAGAGATTTTTAATGATGTCGGCTCATAATTTAGTTGCGCTAGCAAGGGGCTACAACATTAAATAATGAAACTCACACCCCAGACCACCCCCCAAACCATTCTCACCCCCCAGACCAGTCTCACCCTCCAGACTCCCCCACCAGACTCACCCCCCAGGCACCCTGTCGGGCCGGCCGCTGCTGACGCAGCTGGCCCCGTATCCGGTGCAATCCCCGCACACGGTGCACACCATGCACTGGTCCAGCTTCCACTTGTGCATGCCGGGCTGGCACATCACGCTCTTCTCCTCCTTCTCCTCCAGCTCGTCCTCCAGGTCCTCGTCCATGGCCGTGGCCATGCTCTCAACGCCCAGCGCTGCGGCCGCACGCACGCACACACGCACGCACACACGCACGCACACGCGCACAGAGAGGTAACATAAGAAGATGGGTGGAGCTAGCAAAAACATAAATCTACATAAACAATCATGTTAACTTACAAAAAATCATTATGGTTTTTCAAAAATGTTCTTCAAAGGCTTTTTTGCATTTAATACAGCATATATGAAATATGCTGTATAAGTAAATGCACTGCTTAGCATTGCATGATCATTATTCAAATCACATTCTTGAGAAAATGTAACACATCCCGCACCATACATGTGTGATATATGTGCATGTTACATGTTATTACGTATGCCATGTACTATGTGTTATAATGCCGTGTCACATGTACACATGTATGTGTGTGTTCCGGGTACGATTCCCACACCTTTGCCTGCCTGGCTCATGGACCCGGTGTCCCGTCCACACTGGCCCTTGTTGTTGACGCCAAACGTCCACACCTCCCCGTTCTTGGTGAGCGCGCATGTGTGGGCCTTCCCCATGGCAACCTGAGTCACAAAATGCCCCTTCAGGTCCGTCACCTGGCCTGTGCAGCGAGACAGCGGGTTCAATCATATATATGAATACAAGAACACTAGCGAGACAGAGCATTGGAATGCATTTCTACGGAAGGTTCTGGTCTCTTTTAAAAGGTATAGTCAGCTACTGTAACTGTGTATAACTGTAAAGCTAATTGTAAAGCTAATTGTAAGATAATTGTAAAGCTAACTGTAAGCTAACTGTAAAGCTAACTGAAAGCTAATTGTAAAGCTAATTGTAAGCTAATTGTAAAGCTAATTGTAAGATAACTGTAAAGCTAACTGTAAAGCTAACTGTAAAGCTAATGTACTTTTTTTTTTGTCAAATTCACCAAATATCTACCCTCTCATTTCTTAGCTGGTACCCTAGCTAAATAGGGACACACACATACTGCTCACAACAACAATGCCCTTGGCTTCGCATTGCGTTTCAATGTTCGGCAGAGCCTCGGGGGCAGAATGTTTTGATTTGGGCTCCAAGTTAGCAAGCGTTCTGGAGAATTACTATTACGATTGTGTCCAAAGCAACTTCAGTGTCAATAGTAGTTTATACACCAGTTGTCGAACGCAACCAACATCCTGGTAGCTAAATCTACCATGCATGGCCTGGGATAAAGAAAATTCACCCTGAGACAGAAAATGCGGAAATACCACTGTGGCCTCAGTAGATTATTGGGAATGAATGTAATTAACTTTCCATTAACGCGAGAGAGAGAGAAATTATAGCGGGATCTGTGGATCTCCCCAATGACTTGCATGGAAGTCTGGATCGTACTGGTCTGGATAAACGGTGAAAAGCCTCCCCCCCTCCCTTCCAAAAGTCAGAAGCAGATGTGTCATATGTTGAAACCACCCAGTTCGGTCTAGTCTCTCTGGTTCAATGTCAAGCAATAATAAAAGTTTCCTCATAGCCACCACTCACACACACACTCCTAGCTTGGCCCTGAAAACCCCCCCACTCACAGCTACTGTCGCTGTAGATGGCGTCCTTGCCAAACATGTAGAGCTCCCCGTCTTTGGTGACGACGCTGCTGCTGCCGTTGTTGCAGGCGGTGTGCACGGCTATCTTGGTCTCCAGCTTCATCATCTTCTTGGGCTTGTAGGGCTTCGGCTGTCTGCGGCTCTTGGCTGCAGCGCAAAGGAACAGCCAAGAGGAGAGCAGTCAGCTTTGTGACTACGAAGGGCTTCCGTTTTAAATGGCCGCCGACAGCTGAGGCAGGTTTGCACATTTCAGTATTATATTATTATTATATTACAATATAATTATGTGTGTATAGAATGGTTGCCGCTCTAGTCACCTGCAATACATTCTTCTTCTTTTTGACTTAAATAACTTTAGGCACATCTATGTCCTAAAATATCGGTTAAATTAGAGAGAAGATCCTGTTGCCGTAGTAACGCAACAGCAACTTGTGAGTAAATTTCTTGCCAGTTTACAATCTATTAAACTAAAACGCTAGCAGGGGCACAGAACAGATGGGGTTGCTGAACGTGCATCAGTTTGTCAACAGAACTCTCTCTCCATCCCTAGCGTCAGCGACATAACGTTAGCATGCTAGCTCGGCGCAGACCAACACAGCTCTGCGTGTCGTCTTACTGGATTCTCCGTCCTCTCCCTTGCTGGCGGAGCCCGTGAAGAACACGCTCCCGTCCTCGGCCACCAGGAGTGCGTGCGAGCCGTCGTGTCCCACCGAAAACTGCGCGATCTTCGGTGACTTGGTGATGGGCAGCTCCACCCACTTGCCCGCCGACGGGCCGCCCTGCTTTATGCCCAGGCTCTGGTACTTCCCGGTGTAGTAGATCTGAGGAGAGATGTGGCGGCACAGGGGGAAAACAGGGAGATTGAGCCACCTGTCTCACAACAGCTCTAATTGGGACCCAGAGATCAATATCCCAATTGAAGAGAAGCAACTCGCTCTTTTTCCTTAGCCCCGCGGTGACCAATTCACACAAATGCAACGTCTGAGGAGGTGGCACACAATATTCTCTCTGTGTGCTCCAGGCAGTATAGAACACCACAACGTTCCTCAGCTGAAACATACGTCAGAGACAGAACACTTAAATAATCCTGAACAGAACTCAATGGGAGAAGTACCAGAGACATTATATAGAGGAGAAATGCCAATCTGAGAATCCTCAATCGAACTTTATGGAGGAAGTCTGTCACGTCAAAGATGACGGTGCGATGCCCCTCTCCCAAGTGCCAATGGTCTGCTTAAAATAAATCGCAAACCATTAACCTATTAAGCCAATCGTGTTATTGCATTGACGCAGGCGCACAGTTGCACATGCGTAGTAAAAGTATAAACAGTGGGGGAAAAGATAAAAATCCTTTTTAATGAAGATGATTTGGCTGCAAATTCCACAATTTTTTTAAGCCGTCTATACATTATTTGTCAAGCGATTGATTGACCCGGTGACCATATAAAGTGCAGATATGGCTCTCTCCCCAGTTAATCTAGATGCGGTCTTGCATACATGCCAGAGCGGAGGTGTCGCCAAGATCGCCGCCAAGATGGCCACCAAGAGGCTAGACTTGCCTATATAGACTTTACTAACAGCCCGTAGCCACAGGTAGTGTAGTGCTGTTGCCTCGGTAGCCAGGGGAACCACCAAGGGAGGCTACGCAGAGAAGTGTGTTTCTGTCACTCCCGGTTGAGCCCTCAACAAGCAGGTGTCAATAGTAGAATCATCTAATCACACAGACACTAAGGGCACAAGAAGGCTTCTGAGAGTACGCTGGTATTACACCAGTTGCTCACTCTAAAATATAATCATCACCATGGTCATCGTCAAGATTGGAACGTGGGGAACAGTTAAAACACATCACAGTGAATCGCAATGCATACTAGGGCTGGGCGATATGGACCAAAAATAATATCCCGATATATTTAGGTTGAATACAGATACACGATAGATATATATATATATATATATATATATATATCGGTATTTTCTATAAAGTGGGCTAAATCTTCAGGCATATAGAATAAACAGGAAACCCGACGGAAATGTGACATATTTTAGTTTTAGCGACATTAATTGACATGTGTGAGCTTTCTCTGGTGTCTCCACCCCTTTGACACTCCGAACGCAAGTGCAGACATGGCGGGAGAGACGAACAAATCTAAAAAGTCTATAAACTATATCGATATAAACGATATTGTCTAATCTTACATCTCTTCTGAAAAAAATCAGATATACCGATATATCGCCCAGCCCTAATGCATACCACAATAAGTAAGCATCACAAACAAGCATGCACACAATTGATTGTACCGCATGGTAGAAACATTTCTCCAGTGAGAGTAACATTTACAAATTGTGCGAAACCTTTGTCATTAGCCTTAGCAAATACTGGGTGTGGTGGCTGCAGCGCACAGAACTGGACTGTCTAGCAGTGGTAATGATGAGTGAACTTTGTGCCGAGTCACAAGCCGGTTGCTCCTATTTATACCCGAGCGGCGTGCCAGGAAGTGGGGTAATCTGCAGATAAGGCCCGCTGGGAGATTAGGCCCTCAGCACAGACACTGAACTATGCAGCAGGAGACTTGCCTGTGGCTCCTATCTGCTGGCCACCAACCTCGTACACTGCACCACGCCCGCCCAACCAACCGCAGCGCGCAGACACACCCTCTCCCTTTCACCCTTTCGCCCACTGAAACCGACTTGCTGGGCATGCCTTTCATGCCAAGGCACTATGCAGATAAATCACACAGCATGCAGGCATGCGCCCACACACTCGCAGACTGTGCCTGCTTCACTGCATGTTCGACACAGACAAACAAACAGCGTCCACAGGTACATCCCTGCTGACAGTGTACACACACACACACAAACATCACTTACGTCAGTCCATCCACAGGACTCTTGTCTACAGAGCGTCAATTCTGGACGCTTTAGTGAATTGTTGCGTTTTGCCGACATGAAAACAACTCCCTTGATGAAGAAGGGAGTTTAGGGCTAGCGGACGTTAGCACTGTAGGCAGAGAAACATCCAAGCTTCTTACTACGATACTAGCCAGGCAGTTTAGCCTGCAAGCTTCAAGTTAATATACAGTTTACTTACACACACACACACACACACACACACACACACACACACACACACACACGCGCGCACACACACACACACACACACACACACACACACCCCGTGCGTGCAAGTGGGGAATTCAAGGAGGGAGGGAGATGTCTGTAGAATCCGAAAGATTCGCCCACATTTCAAGCATTGGCAAACAAACCCAACCAAATTTCAATGCCAACTCACTTTTTAACGCCACAGTCATTAGTTCTGTGTGTGTGTGTGTGTGTGCGTGCGCACCAAGGTGTCTCCTCATCCTGGCACAAAGTCAGTGCACAGCAGTTAAACTCCAAACAGATGTAAACGGGAGAAATGTTAAGTACGACAGATGGACTTAGTTGAGCCGGTGTGAGGCAGCGGGGAGAAACGCTACATGGTCAAGCACACCCTCGTAGGTGCACCGTCTACGGTGCAGCACCTGGTCTGGTGTCACAGAGAGGCCTGAGCTCTTAAGCACAGCTGTATGAAGTGATGGGAATACACATTATCCAGGCACTTTCACCGAGCACACACCTTAGCCTCAAAACACTGGCACACGCACGCACGCACGCACAAAGGCAAGGGGGGGTTTCATTCTCACCTTTCCTGAAGCAGTCTTCATAAGAGCAAACTCCCTTCCCGCTCCGAGAAGCGCCGCCTCTTCATCGAAGCCTGTACCTGACAGAACACACGAGCCAACAACTCTTCCTTTAATCTTCCCCGTCTTGCCCCCCCCCCCCACGGGTCTGCGAATAGAAGAATACTCACTGATGATGTGCAGGTCTTTCTCCAGGTCAAACAGAGAGATGCCACACGCGTGCAGGCATTTCCGGGCCAATTTCAGCTGGAGCTCCTGCTGCAGCTCGGGGTCTGAGCTGGTAGCATAGATCCGCACAACAAAACCGTCCTGTGAGCACAGCGGGAACAACTGGGAGTAAGGGAACCACTGCAGCAGGGGGAGCAGTGGTGGGAACCTGAATGGTTTAATTTTTTTTCATTTTATAAACAACCCTAGTGACAAGGGGTTCAACACAGCAGAGGGATCGTATTTATTTTAACGCGTTGCTTGCTTTTGATACCGAAAAGAAACCTTAGACAGGCTGCAACCCTCCAGCATAATCTGCAATGGAGTTGAACAGGGACTCGCAGTTTGTGTGTGTGTGCATGAGTGCGTGCGTGCATGAGTGCGTGCGTGCGTGCGTGCGCGCGCGCGCGCCTGTTTACGGAACATGGGGGCACACCCCAAGTTATCACAGCAAGCCAACACATTCCACACAGCCTCTCGTTTAACTCAAACTCCCCTGGAAGAGTATGCCACACACATGCACGCACGCACGTGCACACACACGTCTAATATACTATAGACAGTGGTTAGGATGTGGTACAGACTCAGAGAGAGAACCTGTTTGTATATTTTTGTTTTCAAAGAACTCACAATAAATATATTGCAAAACCAAATTTCATGAATGATTTTTTGTGACAAACAAGTTTAAGCTCCAATCATTCCATCACAGAAAAATAAGACTTGTAGAAATAATTGGAACCTCAAAACTGCCATGAAGTAAATTTGCTTTGCAGGTGTATGGAAACTTTCGACCTCAACTGTAAATACATGCACACACACCGTTCTGGCCCACAGCCAGAGGGGAATAACCTGCGAGCGCGCTAGTATAATGCCCATGAGGCAGCGCAGGATTCGTTCTACCGGACAAAAAAAAAATGCTGCTGGGTGCAGAGTATCTAACAGCCAGCTTATACCGCCTGAGTCAGTGAGTGTGTGTGTGTGTGTGCGTGCGTGCGTGCGTGTCCACTGGTGCAGTAACGAAGGCAAAGCAGCATCGAGGCGAATGCTAGCCAGCAGCTGCTCTGTGAGAACCATGACAGAGGCTCTGTATTGCGTTTGATTCTTGCAGAGTGCAACGCATGCTCCTCTACCAATTAACCGGCAGCCTCTTTTCCCCTGCATTTATGCCCCTGTTTTAGGTGTCTCCCTGCCAACACACCTGACTCTAATGAATGGGTCGGCATCTAACTCTGCAGAAGCCGGGTAACGACCCATTCATGTCGACCGTCCTGTTTGGAAAAATTGCAGTCACGTTCAAAAAAGGATTGGCGGTTGGGTTGGGGTGAACCATGCGTGTGTCGCTTTTGCTGTGGGCACAACTAAGCCCCGCCCTTATTTATCAGTACGACGCTGAATGGTCAGTTCAGCTGCCACTCGGGTCCAATCGCAAGGACTTCGTTGCCTTCCAGAATGATCCTCGCGGCGAAATTAAACTGAAGCCCTTGCGAGGCTACACCGATCGGGGGGGGGGGGGGGGGGGGGGGGGGGGGGGGGGGGGGGGGGGGGGGGGGGGGGGGGGGGGGGG
>JAODUH010002325.1:0-12120 GCA_027564835.1 Typhlichthys subterraneus | reverse complement strand
AGTTAGTACAGCCTAGAGTCCAAACGAAACACGGAGAAGCTGCGTTTAGCACTTATGCTGTCCACATTTGGAATAAAGAGGATCTTAGACATGCCCCAAATATAGCAATTTTTAAATCCAGGTTAAAAACACTTCTCTTCTCATGTGCCAATGACTGAGAATTTTTACTTAACCATACTGTTTAGCCTCATAACCTCCAATGTTTTTATCCTTATTATACTTGGCCACACTGTTTAGCCATATAACCTCCTGTGTTTTTATCCTTATGTGTATTTTTTGGATGTTGTAATTTTTATTTCTTTTTAATTTTTAAAAATATTTGTTTATTTAGTTTTTTATTTAAATCCAGGTTTAGCCCATGTTTTTATCCTTATATGTATTTTATGATATTGTTATTGTAATTTTAATTTCTGTGAAAAATTTGGGTTGGAGTCCCGGTGGGTTAGAGTTCAACCAAATACCTGGGTTGGAATCACAGTGGGTTAGAGTCCCACCAAACACTTGAGTTGGAGTCCAGGTGGGTTAGAATCCCACCAAACACCTGGGTTGGAGTCCCGGTGGGTTAAAATCCCACCAAACGCCTGGGTTGGAGTCCCGGTGGGTTAGAGTCCCACCAAACGCCTGGGTTAAAGTCGGGGGGGTATTTACAATAATGTTTTTTTTTTTTTTCATGGCTTTTACCTATTTTTCCGTTGTTTCTTATTTCTTTTTGCTTAATTGCATTTGTTCCCTTCATCCTTTGTTCAAATGTTTTTAACTGTAAAGCGCATTGAGTTGCACATTGTGTATGAAATGTGCTATACAAATAAAGTTTATTATTATTATTATTATTATTATTATTATATTATTATTATATATAATATAAAAACATTTTAAACCCGGTTACACAGACAAGCAACAGAGCAGAAGCTAGTCAAACATTAACTAAAATTGCTATTGTAACAAAAATTATATGTAATTTATGAAAATTAGTTAATAAGTTATAAATTATAAGTTATTTTAATAGATAATAATTAAGATTATATGTTTATATTACAATTTTACACTATAGTAGACATAATTGATATAGTTATTACAGCATAATGTGCAGTTATTTATGGTAGGGCTATGCACCACTTGCCCTTGTAAGAAAAACCCATCTGCCTAAAGCACGGACAGATGCTTTTAGACAACGATGCAGTGACAATGGAGATTGGGGACTGGCTGTATTATGGCAGAGGCCAGAGCGATCTATACTAACATGGATTGGTGTTTTGCATGTTTTTACATGGGTTTGGCGAGTCTAGTGTATCTCTAGACTGGCAGGCTGTCCTTCGGCGTCAGGTCACGTGTTGTTGCAAGCATCTTTGCAAGCTAGGAGGATTGTGGTGCGTCTTCACTAGAGTAGCATGTACCTGGATAACTACTGCGTTGTTTAGTCGCAAGATCCCTTCTTCTTTACGCTTGGCTGCAGTCCGATCTCGCAGGTAGGCCTTATTCAGCGATTTGTAAAAATGTATCTATTGGCTACTCAACTATGGAACGAGGTGCGCAACCTGATATGCTGTAAGCAGCGTATTGTGATATCAAGAAATCAAACACGTGAATAAAACAGCCTATACCTGTGTGCTGCCGCTGACTTAAACGCAACCATGCAAATGAGTGTTATATAGCTTTTTGCGATGGGCAAGTTGCAACAGAATGGCGTGCAGGTAAATTGTGCGTCGGATGCGCGACGTTTGACTGTTGTGATGAATTGCATCCTTGCAGGTGGCTATTTCTGCTGTTTTGTCCCTGGACAGTTGGTTCCATAACGAGCATGTATACAATTGGTCTCAAAACAGCGGTGTATGTAATGTTATATAAATACAGTAGCCTATAAACGCTTGCACACTCGCGCGCGTACACACACGCACACACACACACGCACGCACGCACGCACACGCACACACACACAACCACAGAGATAATGCAATTTCAATGGAAGGTGGGTAATGATAATGTAAGGTCATACAGCTATGACACAGCAATAGTGATACATTAATTAATTGTATCCATGAACAGTTCTTAATGCTGCACACACTATAGGCAGTGATATGATATGTAGCTTTTGTCTGTTTTCAGTGTTTTGGAATAGCCTTCACAGGGCAGTTGTTCTTATTTCTCATTTTTGTTATTTTTCCAAATAAGGATGAACTGAACAGGTCAGATAGTCTACATTATTCTAACTCTGTCATATGTGTCAAATGCTACCATGTTGCTTTACTTTACTACTGTATTTCTGAATATTTCAATTACATATTACATTAATACCAATTGTGCTCCATGCTGCTGTCTTAGGGGCTGCCCTTGTTAAGACTGCCCGTCATGTCAAACAATCCTGCCCACCGACAGTCTGTGTGACTGGTGTCACTGCTGCTTTAGGAAAATATCAGCCTGTGGTTTATGTGGTCATCACATAGCCCAGCAACTCTCTCTGAATACAGGAGAGAATACATAGGCTATGCTGTATATTGTAGGTCATAATTGTACCAGACCAGGTTTTCTCTAATCTAAGGGGGGTTGTTATGCAAGCAACTTTTTGAAAAATGTGTTACCCACCCTATTAGATCTCTATTTCAAGCCATTTGTTGCTTGTCTTACTATATTTTTGCTACTGCACATATTGCTTTGCTGCTGTAGCTTAACATCTGTCACTCTGCTGCAGTCGATTTGCAGTATGCGTCAACACAGTGTTTCCAGGAGGCAGTAATGTTATTTTAGTCCCCAGTGCTCTGCTGTAAAGCAAAGCAATGTTGACTGACTGAGCTATCAGTGTTTGGACAGACCCATTTAATAAAACATCAACAAGTGGAACATTCCATTTTTTTGCAAAATGTCTTAAAACGATAGACATGATTTAGAGGCGACAATGCCTATTACCAGCACATATTCCTTATTCTTGACCTTGGTATGGCATTTGAAAGGCCTTCACCCACATAGTAGACACATACTCTCAGACACCCACTTAGATATGCCAGGGTCCCCTTCACACGTCCGTATATTGCCCGGGTGTTATGGGGGTGGGTGGGACATTTGATATTGCAGTGGACTATTGCAGAGAAGGAAAGGTAAGAGAGCACACACATCTCACATTGTCAGGTTTTAGGTTAAGAGGATGAAAAGGTGAAATCATGAAATATTTCAGATGCTTACAAACCTCACCCATTGACTGACGGTCTTCAGTGCATTTTATTTTGATGTCACACTCCCACACATGATATTTATTTTAATGTTTCACTTGTACTGAATGACAATGATGAATAGCAAAATTGTGCAATGGGTGTTCATTTATATTTTTGGGATGAATTTATAGGCCTACAGCTTTAAATAAATGTTGCCACTCAACGTTTTACACGGCCAACAGTTTGAGAACCACTGCTCTATGTCACTGCCCATGGGTAATTATGGGCCGGCATTTCTTTGCATGTTTACATGAATGAAGGCACCTGTTGCCCTCCCATTTCAGCTGATATCATCAACTCTGTTTATTTTGGCAATGTCAGTATAATTAAAAGATCAATAGGTGCTTTATCTTGTGTATATGCTGAATTCAGCTTTCCACGTTGGCTAATTATTTAGCGCTAAGAAAAATCAATTTGACAAGTGCCTAGTGATTTAAAATTAATAACAAGGATACATTTGACATTGTGTGTCTAGTTAGGGCAAAATGTTTGTATTCTGGGATAATACAACTTAATTACAGAGGATAATATGTAGGTCACATTCTGACTTTATATAGGTTACATTCTTGTAGTTCCTTACCAAATGCCTTTTCAATTGCGTCAAGATCTGTGTAAATCACAGTTGTTTACATTTGTTATAGGGAAAGGTCTTGACTTGAAACATGATGTTCTGTTGAGGCCTCGCTGATGAGGCCTCGCTCTCGTACAGAACATACACTGTATGACTGTAAAGACTTTAGAAAGACTTTAAAAATAATAAAGTCTGACACCCTCTCACATTTAAAGACAATGTGTCATTAGTCACAGTGTTTTAATAATCGTGATTTAGTCTATATGTTCAGCTGGTTTGGAACCTCAGAAACATCCCTTTGATCATGTCCTCTTGTGTGTATGCCAACATTTATCCTCATGCATTTTTGGCTTTGGAAATGTTAAAATATGACAGGTTTATTCGGTTTTTCTGTGTAGGTGCAATGGCATACAGTACAGTAGTTACATTTGCAGGTTTGCTCTCTGACTTTATTAAACATCTCATCCCTGGGAAACCCAGGGTTGCTTGATATGTCCTTAAATATAAACTGCCTGTATACCATTAGTTACAGTAGAAAATGTCACTATTACACAGCCTGCTCTCTATGCGCAGCACTATACTTGACTTCCTGTGTGAGCCGCGTGCTGACAACTGTTGATAAACCGTGCAGTATGTCCTTGTTAACAGCACTTCCTGGGTAGGCCTCATGTTACCTCTGCATATGAACCAATGTTGTGTGCCTTCATGCATTCTGTATGGTCTTTCTGCAGGTTATGCCTCCCCAAAGGCTTCCTGTGTCCCCGGCCGTGAAAGAGAAAGGCTGATCGCCCGTCCCCTGAAGTTCCTACCTGCTTTGCACCTCTGCGGGCCTGCTAACCCCCCCCTCCCTGAGTTTGTGTCCCCCCCCCCTCCCCTCCCCACACACACCTCACCCTATACCTTACCCTAGTCCTGTCCCATTGCCATGTCGACCCCCGTGCACATACTATAGACAACCCCTCCCCTAGCCATCAATCCATCCCACTGGTGTCCTAGGCCTGCATAGCACCCTCTTGTTGCCCCTGCCTCCATGGCTACAGGAGGTCATGCCCCTGAGATAGATGTGTTCATAAACCTGCAACAGGTAAGAGCGCTTTATTCTGCTTCTGGGTTGTCATGACGCTATTTACAGTAGTTTGTTAAAATAAGACAACAATAATACCTTATTGCTCATATGCCATTATGTCAACACACACACGCACGCACACGCACACATACACGCACACGCACACACACACACACACACACACACACGCAATGCTCTGTTAGTTATCACAATTGTGTATGTTTATACTGGGGTCATATTCCCGTGTGGTGCGTTGCTCTATCAAGAGACATTGTGTCTCTTATGCCATAGCACGGCATTGTGTTGTAGCAGATGCTTTAGCCTGACTCTTGATAGCCCTTATTAGACCTGGTTGCTATGGTGTCTCCCAAGCAACTGACTGAGTGATGATGACACATGGCAGAGTTCTATGGGCAAGTCAAGTAGCAACCGGTTTTTTGGGTCTGCCATATTTTTCTACCGACAAGGGAATTAAAACAAAACAGTAAATAAATGATACTAGATTGTGTACACACTATATATTTTTTTAAGTTCAGCGTCCATGCGCATTTCTCGAGAACTACACCCTCCGACTGTGGGTGTGCATTCGCGTACGTTTGCCGTGAACTCAAAGCAAACAGAAAAGTGTTTGCGAACACTCGCCTTTGTTTGCCAATATGAGCACACCTTTGGTGCCGTGTATTTTCACATTTGGAAGGCAAACTATTGACCAGTGCCACTGCTAGAGTGGTTTACAGTGGATATGATAATGTAATCAAATAGGCTAATGTGGAGGGGTCATTCCTAAGCTAGCCATTTACCATTACCGCAGCAAAGACTCACAGATCTCAGCTGTGAGGTATGTGTTAATATCCTCTCACCACCCGTAACTGTTGCATTGGTTCTGTTTCTTGGAAATGGATAAACATGAGGCCTAGTGGTATGCTGGGTTCTTATCCACAATGCTTCCCCAAATATTACACTAGAGGGTGTCAGTCCTGTCTCAGACCGGGGACACTGCTGCCCAAGTTAGAGAACAGTAGTAGGAATATGAACATGTGAACAGTGGTTGGTGCAGTAGGCTATTGGCTGGATCATTTCACCTTTAATATTCACTCTCCACGGTCTCCTGCTGGCTCTTTATAGAATTTGACACACCCACCCACACACACACGCACACCCACACACCCGGACATCTCTCTTTAGAGTTGTGCTACCGACGCCTACAATAGGGTATCATGACCTTTATAAACTCAGTGTGTGTGTGTGTGTGTGTACGCTCGTGCGTGCGAGTGTGCGTGTGTGTGTGTGTGTGTGTGTATGGGTGCGAGAGACAGCGAGGAAGCATGTACGTAAACCCACTCATCAACGGCTGGCACAGTTGAGGTCGGGTTGCCATGGCAACATAGCAACCCGGCTAGTTGCAGCATAGGGCTGCAACTAGCCAGTTGCAGCCCAGAAGACATCCTAATACAGATGGAAGGGGTAGAGGCATGCAGGATATGTTGTTGTTCATATTGATACCTTCTGTGCGCTGTGTTGAGTAAAGCACATTTGCAGCTTGTCATTCATCATGTCTGCTACATTATCGTGGGGTGTCTCTGACATTGGTTATTTGAAATGCTTTTGACAAACATTATAATTCAATACTTTAATTTAAGACACGTGAGAAACGAACTATGAGCTCTTTGGCTGTATATGGCTGCACATTGCTGGAATTAATGTTCAAATAAAATAGTAGACAAATATACACGTATGAACTAGAAATTATACTTTCACTTAGAAATGTGAATAAGATGTATTTGTGAGTGTTTTCCTGGGATGTCGGCCAAATAATTTCAGTTGAAGACACAGGAAGGAAGGGGAGGGAGGAAGGAAGGAAGGAAGTAAGGAAGGAAGGAGTGTTGTATAATGTTTTAAACACTACTAAAAACACTGAACATGCACACACAGTTCTATGGCTTACCAAATTGTACAGTAAGTGAAAAATCCATCCAGAGATCTGTTGTTTGTGTGAATTGAAGGACACATTGTCCGTCCCATTTGATGCAATGTGTTAGACGTGCTATGTGGTCCGAAGCTTTTTGATTCTTTATAGTGTCCAGCTGCTAAATGGCAGCATTGAACTAAACAAAGGAAAGACACTAAGAAACGCTCCATCACATAGTGAATAAAGGCGCATATCAACAGGTATACTTACATCCATGAACATATTCATGCACTCATCAGCAGCTGTTTAGTATTTCAGTGCCTTTCCCTGTACGTTCGCAATGTTCAATTAAATGTGAAATATAGATACAGTAGAGATGGCTTGTCGGCCATAGAACAACACTAAACTGTCGTCGTTGATGCAAGGGTGGAAGTCAAGGAACAGGGTTTAGCTGCTGGGATTGTTCATTGTTGTATACAATACACATAGCGTGACCAGGAGTCATGTGCATGGGACCCCCCCCCCTTCCCCCCCACACACATCAAGATATATTTCGTTTAAACTGAAGGGGTGCTGAGATAAGTGAGGAAGCCTCTACCAAAGCCTTGGAGAATAGAATGGCCCTCTTTATGTAATGGTGCATCACTCATTACATCTTTATTACATAATTATTAATTCACTACATGACATAATGTTGGCTTTGTCTTCACAGCGAAGCCTGCATAGGCTAAACATACTGTAGTAGTAATCATTGTTGGAAAGAGACTAGCATGGGGCAGGCTCATAGTGAATAGTGAAACTCCTTTCCACAGAAACCTGGGCTTTCACTCCAATCAAAATAAGACACTGCCTTTGGCATACTGTCTGGATATCTCTTAGTCCTTTTGTTGTTGAATGCTCCTGCAGGTCATTCGGACACATCCTGTCCCTTGATCCCAGCGGTAATTATGTAGTAATGGAGCCTCGAAGAAAAAAGAAAGCAAAGAAACTTGACACCACGGCGTAGTAGCGAAATAGTGCTTATGTCAGCACCAATCCAAGCCAGAGAATAATGCTTTCTCCTACCTAGGAATGCTTCTCATTGTCTGGTACATTAGCTTTTAACCTCATCACCTACTTAGCGCTGTTGTATTAATTTGCATGTTCTATTGACTGCTTCCCTGTCTGCCAGCTGTTGATGAAGTATATTATTTACGGAGTTTATTTTTCCTTGCAACACCTCGTACATTTATCGTAATACTGGTCCCTCATATACTGTATCGTACAATGGCGTTTGCCAACAGTTACCATTTCTACCAATGGTGTAAAACTATATAACTAAGTTAAATAATAACACCACTATTGTTCACGTATCATCTAATGAAATTACATATCATTCTGAAAATGTTGACATTATCATCTCAATATCTCGCGACCACACAAAAGCATATGGCAGTCTCTCAGGACAGCCCATTGGCTCAACCTTGCCCACAGCTACTGTAACCCTAACCCTTGCCTTGCCTTCTTCCTTCAAGGTCAAGGTCGAGGAGGAAGATGGCGAAAACGAGGATGGATCAGCGGAGCAGGAGCAGGAGAGTTGGGAGAAGGCTCTGTCCGTGGAGCGTTTCGGGGACATCATCAGCGACTGTGCCTCCTCCAGCGGGGAGAGGATGGGCCGACACTACAGCGAGAAGGACTTTGAGTGTAGGACTAGCATCCGTACACTAGAACACCCTACTGTGTCTGTACTAGCAAGTGTAGATCAACGAGCTAGCTAAGATGCTATATCCAAACTCGTATCCCAATCCCTCATCTCCCTCCCTACAGTTGAG
This sequence comes from Typhlichthys subterraneus, assembly GCA_027564835.1. Lineage (NCBI taxonomy): Eukaryota > Metazoa > Chordata > Actinopteri > Percopsiformes > Amblyopsidae > Typhlichthys > Typhlichthys subterraneus. Next base: position 3,560 of record JAODUH010002325.1, on the reverse strand, counting down.
TGCTATGAGGCTTGCATTCCTGTTTACTCTTAAGCTCTCTCTTACTGTTGTCATTACCTTCTAAACGTCTTTTCATTTCACGGCATACTGTCTTGTATCATATCACTGCAATCTAGTTACAAGTAATGTAATACTACTCCCCCACACTTACTGTAGCTAGACTGTGTAGCCTTGATACTAATAGTGTTTAAGCTTATTCCAGTTGTCAACGTTTAGTAAACTGATGGAATGGTTATTTTGCATTATGGTTCCTCCATGTTTGAGTCATCATGTGTAGTGTTGCAGTGATTAAAAAAGAGATTGTTTAGTGTGCAGGAATGGAAGACAAGCATATAAAAATGGATTAGTGTAAGAGGCCTCGGTAGAGTAACAGCACATTCTAGTGTGGGAGATAAGGACATCAAACATTAAAGCTGCTGTCTTTTCATGTTTATTAAGCAGTGTTTTCCCCTATTAAAGAAAGTTATTCAAATTGCAAAGTGGTTATTTATCCTCTGAGGGTGCTTAGTAAGAAATTAACATAAACTACTGTGAAGACACAATTGAACCAATTCAAAGCCTGTGCTTGAAAATATTATTGTGGGCTCTTATAATGCCAAATAAGATAAAACTTTATTGTAGCAATGCCCACTGTGAGAACACATTGACATGGCGAATTGGTTTCTATTGTACTGCTAGCTGTATAATAAAACATTAGAACATTACTTCAAATGAAATCATCACTTTATACATTTTTGAATTTTAAATGTAATTTCTTTAATTTCTTTATTTATGTATGTATTTAATATTGATGTATTTATCTTTAAGTCAATTTCGGTGGAAAACACACAAACAGCATAGCCAGCAGATACCGCCGATGCTAAAGTTCACTCCTTTTAACGCTCTTTCCCATCTGCTCAACAGACCACAGACACAGCTTTCACCACACACACCACCCCTTGTCCACCCACCTACCCCCCCACCAGTGCTTACGCAAGAGGGTGCACGGCTTGGAGCGGCGGCGCAAGAAGAAGCGTAAGAAACAAAAGACTTACGTTGCCCCGTCGGAGGTTACGCCCACCATCCAGGAGGTAGATGAAGAGGAGGCGGAGTCTGAGCCGGACAGACAGGGCTTGGTGGCCACGCCCACCGATCTCCCTGGTTGCCAGTCACAGGTAACATAAGGCTAATAGGCCTGGGTTTGTTGACCAATGGGAACGTTCGGTGTTGGGTGACCGTAGATAAAGAGAAAACTGCAGACGTCGGAGAGATTAATAACTGCATAACACTAACACACTAGTTTGACTGCATGCAATTTCTAACTAGCTCTTGAATTTGTAGGGAGGATCGTTTGAGCATTTTAGATGTTAAAAGAACATTTAAAATAAAACACCATGAAAGTGTTTTATTGGTGGAAACAGTGTGCCAGTGTTTAAATGACACTGCACACTCATATTAGATGTTTACAATAGCAGGATCTGAAACCAGACCATATTGGTTCAGATTATGGCTACCTCCTGTCATTTGAATTTAATATATAATTTCATTTATATATCAAGACAAATGGGATTAAACCATATTATAGAGAATGGCATTGAAGATATTTGGGTTGTCTAATGGACTTGATGTATTTGGATCAGCTGAATCTTCTGGTAAATTTAGCTAATGCACTTGAGTTGCTGATGTGGATATACAAGACCATTTTGAATTTGATGTATATTTTCAAAAATTGCCTGTTTAGTTAAATATTACATTTGCATATTAGAGGGTTTCTTATCTTAATTTGTGAGTGAGAGATTGTTGCTAGCAGCAAAATATCACATCCTACAGTGTATTCACACCTTTGTGCAAGCATGACTATATGAAAGGGTATGGTGCGATAATTTATTATTGTTTTAAATTATAAATTGTTTTCACAGGGTGTACATTGGTTCTCTAGACACACAGACTTCTGGATCTATTTCTACTTAATTTTCTAGTTAAGCAAATATATTAATTAATTTAAAGATATTGGTGAAAGAATGATCTTGATTTAGAGTGGGTATCTTCCTGAACGCCCTCTTCCTCTCAGTTTAGTTTGGGGAGCCAAGAGGACTTTGGGGAAACTGGTCCTCTCAACACCTTCCACATGGAAAACGAAGACCTTCCACCATCAGAGAAGACCATGTCCACCTTGACAAAGGAACAGGCTTATGAGGCGATGGGAAATGTAGTCCTTGTATACAGCGACGAGCAGAGAAAGAAAGAAGCAAGAAACAGGTGTGTTTTCTGATGGAAAGTAATGTAATATTAACATTAGTGATGCACGATATCTAAAACTAAATTCTCACCGATCCGATAATCTATCATTTCCTACTTCTCAAGGACGATACCGTTCCGATAACAGATCATTTCACAGTAACATTTTTGTAAATTAAAGAAGCGGTTGAGTGGTTGAAATATAAAATATGAAACGATATTTACAAATAGCGATGGCATTTTGCTAAGAAACGCGAAGCACTGTTCAGCCTACATCCTAGCACTGTCAGCGATCCACTCCACAAACACAGCTTTCCATGGATTTCCATGAACATGATCCACAAACAAAGCTTACTCCTTACTACTACAAAGCCTACAGTACGCTCTGTTGACAAAAGGCTATCCGTACTAATTTCTTGTCTGTTCAAATCTGCGGATATAGCAGACAAGACAAGATTAGTACATGTAATCACACTCACATCTGATTGTTTACAGTCTTGCCAGCTTCAGTTCGGCAAGGATACACTACAAAGGAATGCAGGATACGTGCCCGATACGCATGGTGGCCATCTTGCGTACGCGTAATTAAAAGCAAGTTTATAGCGGCCTTAAGGTATGCACTTGAAACATTGTTACATTTTTATTGGCTAAATTACCGAACATAATTTCAATTTCCGTTATGATACCGCTAAAGAAAATATGCCCCTTTGGATCATTTTTCAGATCGATAATTATTGTGCATCCCCAAATAACATACTCATACATCAGTACACTAGGTGCCTGTAAAGCCGTAAAATTTACTTTGTATACATATAAATACATCTTTGTTATTATAAATATGTTTAAAAAAAGGTATACTCAAGTGAGATGGAGTCACTTAGGCACAGCATGAGCAGTTTTTAACTACAGTTTTTAAGATACACCTTTCCTGTTGCAATACCGTTAGCATTGTAGTATCTACACCAATAGGTGGCAGAACAAACCAAATTATTATTATTTATTACTTATTGCATATTAAATATTCATATAACTAGCATATTAGTTTGGTCAACGGAGCCAATTCATCATGAAACACATCTGTCATATTGAAGTTCAAACAGCTATTTCAGTCAGTGGCGGCCGGTGAAAAACATGGGGGGGGGGCGCAATTTTGGTGCAACAGTAATTTTATATATCTCTCCCGCAGGCCTATGGGTCAACATAGCACTTTTTTTTTTTTTTGCCAGTAGAGGGCGCCAAACACAATACGGACATACAACGTTCTGCGAGGGATATACACACTACCACACATCAGAGACACAGACTTCAATAGAGGCTACATAACAGCTTTGGCTATACGGTTT
>JAODUH010002324.1:0-12121 GCA_027564835.1 Typhlichthys subterraneus | reverse complement strand
TATAGATATACAGATATAAAACTTAATTTTTCAACTTCATTTGCTAATTATTAGTCAATAAATGCACAGATTTACATTTACAATATAATGTATAGGGTACTTTTAGTATTTAGATTAACTTCAAGGAACTATTTTGAGGCTCCGTTGCTGTGAAAGAAACGGTCCGTTGGAGTGAAGGGAGATGACGCCGCAACACTCTCTCTACATGGCTCTGGTCTTCTCTTATATAACGTCTATGTTTGTACTCTCTACATGCCACACATGGTTTAGGGCTGGGCGCCATGCAGGCACGTCAACGCAGGGCTACATGTCTGTGTGCATTAGCATGCTGGGGATGCATCGATACCTCAGCCTGGAGTTAGACAAGGCTACGCTATTACCAGTGACTGACAAGCTGATAAATAGGCTTAGTCACTCCTGTCTGTATCTCTCTCTCTCTCTCCTGTCTCTTTACCATCCATCTCGATCGTCCTCTAACCCCATATCCTCCCCCGGGGGGCACCTCAGCACATTTGAGCTCACGCTTAGTTTGAATATGCAGCGCCGCTCCAGAGCTCTGCGGTTTGTTGTCTGTCGGGCCAGACTCATCCGCCTGTCAAGCAGGAGCTGACGGGTTGCCCATCACTCTGCAGCTTTCAACCTGGGTCTGCTAGTGTGTGTGTTTGGGTGGGGGGGGCAATAAGGGCAATAAGGCCCCCATTCTGGAGGTCACAGAGTGGGGGCAAGTGGGCCACATCAGAGGTCCGTTCAGAAAACAAGCGGTGCTCTCCGGTGCTGAGAAATTAATGCCAAGCCCTGCAGTTCATCGAATGGCCTCTTGAGGCTGTCTGCGAAAGGGAGTAAATGTAAGGTACTGCAAAGATGGCTATGGCACAATGTGGTGTTCAAACAGAGTATGTGAGAGGAGCTGAACGGTTGGCAATTCCGCTCATCGCTCCTGGAGGTAAGTCTACGCTCAGCTCCAACAACAAAAATACACGTTTAAACTACCACACATCACACGCTATGATCACACAGCTACGATGGGATGAGCATGTCTTGACCTCGTGAACAACTGCTCACAAAGATTAGAGCGGTACTTGAGCGACTGAGCGGTAGATTGAGCGGTAGACTTCTCGCCCGCTCAAATTACGCTCCTCGCTTTAGTCAAATTGGGATAGCTCTGCTCCTCGCTCGCTCCCAGTCCGCTCACATACTCTGTATTCAAATCCGTTCTTGAGTAAAGCTAATGTATGTGTGATGTCACAGAGGGTTTTTCCATTTATATATACACAGTCTATAGTTCAGAATTTATGAACAGAGGCGAACGTTCGTGGCAAACATGTTTGATTTGAACTTGAATTTTGACCGTTTTGGGTAAACACTCCAAAAATATTAGATATAAACTGTCACCCTTCTTCCAATGTGTTCCAACTACTAGTAGTTCTCTCTCTGGAACTACTGTTCCAGAGAGAGAGTTATGATCTCAATGGAGTAAAATAAACGCTCAACTAAATTAAGTAATGTATTGGGTTGGTTTGATTCGGTACGCCATACACTTTACATTAAATATGCATCAGAACTGTACAGTGTATGCGTCAGAGTATATTAATTGAACTTATAGTATATGAAAAGTATAAAATGAGCCATAATCATATTTTAAAAAATTAAACATACACATTGTACACAGTACTCATACATGTTTGATATTCTGTATATATATATATACACATGTTTTTTTCCCCTTCCATATGGGTGTAAAATACATTATATTTTAAGCACATTATGTTCAGGCTAAAGGCATTAGGGATTATCCTTATATAATTAAAACTAAAAATATTAAATAATAATTTCCAACACCGTTGCGCTAATTGGAAGAGCTCAATACATCTGGACTCAAACATAGATGTCTGTTCACAGCTAGTTCTGTGTAATCCCATCATGTGTGCATGCAGCAGCAACAGCTGTGGCTGCTGTTAAGTGGCCCAAACCCTCTCAGCATGGAGCCGTTTGATTGAAGCCGCGCCTCCGCCTCATATAACGAGCTCCGTGCTTCACACGATGCCTGTGGAGGCATAAAACAGCAACAATCACTTTATCATAAACCCCCGATCATATTTCCATTTCCCTCATCCCACCGGGGAGGATTGATATCAAGATTTGGTTTGAGGACAAAAACAAATAGATAATTGCTCGGTGATAAGGAAGGCTGGTGAAATAGCATGATAAGACTCTCAATGCTTATATGCCGATATTATTTTAAATTTTATGTGGTAAACAAATAATGTCTGGCTCCACTAACTGGCTCCACCCCCCTCCTCTGATTGGAGCGCTTCATCTCTGACTCCGCCCCTCCTCTACAGTTCCTTCCCTTGAAGAAGTGCCTAAATCTGCTGTTCCTCGAATGGCTACTTGAGGGTGGTTGCAAAAGGTATTCAATCCCTATAGACCCCCATGTTATTAAAAATGTTAACCCTTTACAGCAATTAACATGTACGAGGGATACATTGTTTTATAACTCCTCAGTTAAATATATTTGTACATATACATGTATCCCATGTTAATGAATAGAACAGCGTTTCAGGCGGAGTGAGGTACTGCAAAGATGGCAACGCCCAGAGCCAGCCTGTACCTAATCAGCGTCATATTGATAGATAGGGGCGGGGCTTCTGTGTTATTAGAGCCTGTTGTTGTTTTGGTAGTCCGGGGATACCATCTGACAGCTATCAATTTATCCATGGTTGTTGTCATTGTGTGCAAGTAGGATTTGTCCCGCTTCTTCACCGCTGCGGCCAGGGAAACAGTGACAGTCATGGGCGCAGCGTTTCACCTGAGAAACACTTAGCATTCAGCGCCCAGCGTGAAATAAACACTCAGTGCCCCACGTGTGCGTGGGAAAAATGCTCGGCGCCACGGCACGCTCCTGCCAATTGTAGACTAGAAAAATGCAGCGCTCCTATTGGAATCAACTGAAAAATAACGCTGGTGTGAGAGAAAAAAACACTTTGTGACGCAAAGTACACATATGGTGTTTGTTTGTGCTGCCTTGGTCAAGGTCAGTGTGTCGATGGGGGTGTTCCCTGAGTTGGGAAGAGAACTGTGTGTAGAGCCAGTGGATGTTTGTTTGTCATCTCCTGCTCGGTGGTGGAGTGTCGTCAAGAGGAGATGCTGATATGGTCCCGGACGATGTGTGGATGGCGGTGGCTACCTCTGCCGAAGCCCTGTCTCCAATACAGACAAACTCTGTGGTTGTTGAGCGGTCCTGGTCGTGACTAGTGCACTAGGACTCTTCCTTGTCAGACCACTCTTAATTAACTTATAAAATGCTTTCAATTTCACTAATGTGTTAGTTCTTAAGTACGGTACAATGTGAAACATAGCAATAAGAATTATTGCTATGTTTCACATTGTGAAACAAACAAGATTTAGCAATAAGAATTATTGCTAAATCTTGTTTGCCTATCATCACCTGTCCTATAATAACCATCATGGAGGGGTGTATTCCTCCCTCTGTGGTCCCTTCCCAAGGTTTCTTAACTTGTTTCCCCCCCATGTGGTTTTAATGGGTTTTTCCTTGCTCAAGGTGAGGAGGCAGTTTTGTTTATTTCCATGTGAAATGTAAAGCTGTGAAAAAGAGGGAGACTTTCCGGGTTATCTGCCAATATCCTATCTAATAAATACAAAAACTGTAGCCTACATCACAAAAGCAAACATCGTGATAGAGATTGGAGTGTGTTGTTGTTGCTGTGATATGCCTGTGACAATATAGACACTTTTTCTTAGATACACTAAAAGTTGTTAAATCACAAATGTTCACCCGAACACGGAAGATGTTGGAAACATGCAGCGCAGCGCGAGCTGGTTGCAACGTGAGCAGCCATTACTTTGCTCAGCGCAGCGCAGGGCAAACCTCATCGTTTAGCAGCTCAAACTAAAAATGGGTTTCAGATGGTTTCAGAGCGGAGCGGTGCCATTATCGCGTTGAGGCAATGACACAGGGTCGTTTGCCCATGCTCACCTCTGCCTCTGTGTTGGGTTACCAAAATATACTAGTAGGGAGCACAGCGGGTTTAACATAGGGAGACCATGTATCCAGACACCCCAACCGGTTGGAACTCATTTCCGGCAGTCATCGTCGTCTGTACCCTACACTCGTCTTACGGCATCTTAGTGCGTCCACTAGGTTTGTTTGCGGTTTGCTGACATTATTTTAGAATATGTTCATTGTGGTACTATTTGCTTTACAAAAAACAACACCACTGTGGTAGTCTCATATTGTATCAATAAAAACCGACCACAAATGCATCATTGCACCCATGTACGGTCACAAATACAGTATCGGGCTACACTGAGTCAAATAGATTGGCAATAGCTTCAACCAGTTCTCATAAATACTACGAAGCGTCTATTTAAAATATATGGGTCCATTTTGGGGATGGTCCGCGTGAAAACAAATGCGACTCCCCCTGCCCTGATGCGTGACATGGTGTCTCTGGTATGCTTTTAGCAGTGCTATTCTTAGTGTTCGCACGCTCCCATAGGTGCATGGGTATGTATTGCCAAGTTTAATCAGTGTGCGTGGGGTTTGTGCATGTGGTGTGTATGTGTGTGTGTGCACGCGTGCACGTGTGTGTGCGCGTGTGGTGTTTGTGTGTGTGGATGAGTCATGGGTGAGCAAACAGGAGTTCTCTTTAGTCATTAAATCACGCGTCATGAAACACAGCAGTTGTGTGCATGTGTGTGTGTGTGCGTGTGTTTCTACAGAGCTGCGTCCTTTGTGTGCTTGTGTGTGTGTGGGTGTGTGTGCGTGTGTTTGTCTACAGAGCAGCGTCCTTTGTGTGCGTGTGTGCGTGCGTGCGTGTGCGTGTGTGCGTGTGCATGTGTGTTTCTACAGAGCAGTGTCCTTTGTGTGTGTTGTTTACGTGTACCTGAGATTGTAACCATGCCCCGGTGTCATTCATTCAGAGTCGTGCTGTGTGACGGGTCCAGCGGGGGTGCTCTGATGTGCTGATACAGACAAGAATGGTTTCTTGACGGAGTTCTGGGTCAGGCCAAAATGAAAGGCTACGGCAAAGTGCAGGTAATGAAATCACTCCATCTAGACACGCACACGCACGCACGCGTTGCAGTGGCTGGGCTAGAGCTGATTTACCGCCTATTTCACAAACAGTCTTCGTCTTGACAACTGTGTGAGATAGACGGCAACAATAACGGCGCGAGCTAGGCTGCTGAAAAATAGAGACATTTAAAAATCAACACAACTCATGGGAACGGAAGGCATATAGAGAGGAACGTTTAAAAGGAGAACTCAATTGCAGAATTGCGTGACAACAATATTTAACGGGCGATGCCCTATCGCGGCTATCTCATCTGTTAAGAAGTCCCAGCCTCGTTCTCAACTTCGCCGAAGCATGACAGGCTCGCCTCACTTTTTTGTTTGACAGAGATGAATAGCTCATCCAGGAATCAGATTGTTTGCAGAGAATGCTTATCAGTCATGTTGAAAGGGATGTGTCATTCGCGACTAATCAGGCAGATTTTATTCATATTTGTATTGCATCACAGAAGTTTTCAAACAAAACAAAAAAGTAAATTAATGTCTAATTAAAAAATATATTGTGGCAATTATATTGTAACCTCAAACCTTTATCTTCAACAGACCTAATTTAAAGGTATAGTTCGTTATTGCAAGCTAATTGTAAGCTAATACACGTTTTGCCAAATATCTCCTCACATTTGGTTAGTTTACCATTCCCTGTGCGTGCTGGTACTTCTACACAGCCCTGGCTCTGTACATATGAGCATAAACAAAGTGGCAAACACCGCTCGTATGAACAAAGCTGGAGTACTACGCTATGCTATACAATGCGCGAGGCGGTGCGGCAGAGGGATATTCTTTTGAAGCGTTCTCGAGAATGACCATCCCTGCCTTTAAATCACCATATATCCTACAAGACACAATGCTGCCTTCAGTATTTTTCTTTTTGATTGTTTGTTTGTTTGGTTAGTTTTCTGTTAAGCCAACCAAATGTGTCTCTTGCTTTTGAGGCTGCAGATTCATGCAAAACGACACAGGAGCCATTCCTCACAGGTGCGTGGCACGGTCCACGTCTGCTGTTAATCCTCTACAAGATGCTTTGCTGCCTCACAATGTTCCGCTTTTGGTAACTGAATATAATATGTTTTCAGAGGAGAACAAAAACAATGTACTTAATAAACAGAAAGCCTACTGCAGGTGCTGTTATTTATAAAACTACTGTAGCCAAATGCACAGAACGTGTTGGTTGAAAATACTTTATAAGCTATATGACATTAAAGGTGTAGTCAGTGATTCTGAAGAAAGCTGCCGGAACATGTTTTTCAGCACGCATGCAGAACGTTAATATGATCTTTTGTGTGTGTATGTATGTGTGTGTGTGTGTGTCTGTGTGTATGCGTGTTCGTGTGTGTGTGCAGTGCACACGTGTGTGTGCATGTGCGTGTGTGTATGTATATGTATGTGTGCGTGTGTGTGTGTGTTCGTGTATGTGTGCGTGTGTGTGTGCATGTATGCGTGTTTGTGTGTGTGTGCGCGTGTGTGTGCGTCTTACAAATCATTTGTCTGAGATACTGGTGGTATGACATCTAATCGCAGAAAGTCATCTAGAGCTACTTTAAGGTAAAGGATGACCTTGGAACCCTGAGATTGATTCTCCAAGAGATACGAGAGAGAAAAATAAGTAGTTAGACATCATTTACATGGAAATATGATGGCAATAATATAACTGCACTACTGTATAAATAGTGGCAAAAACACTGACATCCCTTTAAATGTTCTAGTTGTAGTGAAAGCGTTTAACAGTACATGTTCTTGTAGTCACAACCAGCTCAGTTGCTACTGAGGAGATGACTGTCAGAAGGACAAGGCTGGTCTCAGGATGACTCACAGACCACCTCCTCTATCCCTCTGCATGCTAATGATCCCACACAGCTGTCTAGAGGTCGAGATCCACACCGACACAATACCTCAGTTGCTTCCCAAGTTGTCTTACTGCCAACAAACTTGGCAAAAGCATAACAATGTACAGTATGGGAGACTGTGACCTTATGACTTAGGGGCAAGGTGCGCTGTGCCCTTTCCTGACCTTCCCAACTGTTTTGTTATTCTAGTCACTGTACAACTATGTTATGTTCACTATAAGTATAGATGTGTGTGTGTGTAGGTACATGCAGTACCATGAGGCCATAGTGGGGATAGTTTCATTATTTGCAACAGAAGTACAGCAATATAATAAAGAATAAAACAAAGAGACATTTTACAAAGTCTACCCTGCAGAAACACCCTGCTGTTTGGCGATCACACAAATCTAAATTAATTTCTGACATAGCCTACAGTATAGTATATCTGGCCAACGTCCACCTTGGGCTGCTGCTGAAGGGTGGTTTATGCTCCTCGGTGTCCGGACGGGTGCTGTGTCAGTCCAACAGGCGGGATATAAAAAAATTAATAAAAAATAATAAAACAGTTGGCAAGCTGTAAAATTAAATGCCGCCAAAACTCGGCGCTGAGAGCAACCGGTCCATTTGTGTAATGAATGAGCATGTTCCACTGTATTCTGCTCGCTTCTCGGGGGAGGGGGGAGAGAGAGAAGGTATATGAGTACGCTTTTTTTTTCCGGTATCTAGTATCTTCGGGGATACATCCCATTTGTCTTTTGTCGCAGAGCCTACAGCTAGCAGAAAAGCATTTAAATTAAAAACGCTTGCGCGCCGCCGAACACTGTGTCATATGACGGGCCTGTGATGGAGTCCCACTGCAGGCTGCCTCTATAATTCCATCCGATAGCATGTGCGTGCGCGTCCCACGATTCATTTCCCTTATTGGATCAATTTGGCGTCGTGCCAGTTAAAGGCCGGGAGGAATGCCAGAATACAACCGAATGCGCAGGTCAGTCCTAAGTCGTGACTCTCTCCTGGGCTTCCCAGCCCAACAGAAACCCGTTGAGAAAAAAGCTGCTGACTAACTGAAAAATTTGGTGCAACGCAAGCTAGCATATCTCTGCACGGGGTCGGAGTGGGTTCACAATGCAGCCTGACGGACACAGATGTACTCCTGTGATGTGCAAGCTACAGACAGAGAGAACATCATTTAGTAGAGGTTCCAAAGGACGGCACTTCTGCATTAAATTTTTTGAGGGGGGGGGGGGGACCTTTCACCCGTTATGCAGACCAGAATGAATCTTTGTTCCATGCAAGTCAATGGGGAGGTACACAGTTTCATCATGCTATTTTTGCCTATATTTTCTCTCTGAGAGAGTAAATGGGTATTTGGAGTTTATTACGTTAATTCCCAAGTACCTACGATCAGTCTGAGACCCTGTGTTCCTGCAGCAAACAGTTTTGGGGTAAATTTACTTTGTTTCAGTCCATGCGTGGTAGGTTTAGCTGTCTGGGCACTGCCTACTGTATCATCCTCCACAGCAAAATGCCGTAAGAGAGCGGAAGCATCCAATTTTTGCATTACAATGTTCCATCTTTCTATCATTATAAAATCTTTGCTACAATTGTCTAACTAAGTCAGAAGCAAACATGTGCTGGAGCCTCCAGCATGTCTAATAACATGAGTCGAGGTTGAACTGCCGACCATGTGCCTACACTCTGCACACGTTAATATTTCATTGCCCATATCTGGTTTGAATTTGGAACAGCGACTAGGATATGGCAGATTGGATTTTGTTTTCTACATTTTTGTCTTAAAAGTTACAGATTTAAAGGCCAGTACGGGAACACTCATCATGGTAGACCGCAGACCTTTGCTTTGAGCGCTTTCATGTTGCCGGGGTTAGTTGATAGGGTCACTGCCCAACCAGGGCACAGGTAATGTGTTGGACGGTGCTCTCAGGTTGGGGACGGCCCCCGCTGACTCGAAAATTCCATTAGGATTATTATCCCTAAACTAGATTAATCCCCGTCATTCAATGCTTGGCCGATGTCCATATAACGTCATTATGAGGAAGCACCGGCATCGTTTCAGAAATTATTCACACACAATTGAGTGCATGTGTGCGTGCATGTGTGTGTATTTCTGTGTGTGCGCGTATGTGTGCGTGCGTGTGTGCGTGTATGTGTGTGTGTGTGTGCGTGCGTGCGTGTGAAACAACTCTTCACCTTGAGGAGTTTAAAAAGGACTGACTTGTATCGACATCACACTCAGGGAGATGGTAACCGGCCATGTGCTTTTTGAGGTTGGAGTCAATTTATTTGCAATTCATTCAAGAGATGCATTGTCCTAAAAGAAATGTCAAAACCTCATCCATTAAATGTTCCACTCGACTGCTGCCCAGAAATGGACTTGTGCTCGAAACCGACGTCACAACAACAGAGGCTTTGATTTGACTGTTGAAAAATCACCTCTCCCTTCCATGCTTTCTTAAAGACCCCCCCCCACACACAGACACACACACGCACACACACACACACACACACACACTGGCTACACATTGCCAAGGCTGGATTAGTGTTGTGGTGCGGTCTGCAAAACTTTTGTTTGTGTCCCCATTTAGAGCCAGGGCTGTGTAGAACACCAGATTATTTTCTTTAATAAGCAAGGGCACAAAAAAAACAGCTATAGCAGAGCGTGGGGAGATCCTGTTCATTTGTTTACATACGCTGACTCCACCTTTAAATTTGCATCGTCGTTCACAGCTGTTTTTTTCTAAATGCCTGTATCTTATCTGGCTGTTTCAGGGGCATTTTCATAACAAGATCTTTAAACATGCCATAAGCATAAGTTACTTTTATACACATTGCACAAAAGCATCAAGTGAGAACCACAAAACATGGACATCATCTGTGAATGCACAGATCAATAACACATGTAAGAAAGAGATTAAGGCCGGTCAGCTGTGTGCTTTGAAGCAGCAACATCATAGTCACATTAAAGTATCCCTTCATGCAGTTAACCATCTCTTAACTGGAAGACATCTCGCCTGCTGCGCTACCCAATATTCAACATGAGCAAACATCAGCACCTTGATATGACCCTTCATGTGTTAAACTATTTTGAAAGTAGCAGGAGAAGGGAATTGGCAGCTATCCACGTGCATACAGTATGTGTGTGGGTGTATGCAGCGCACATTGTCACTGGTTAAAACTTTTTTATCTTTTCTTGATTAAATGTTGGTTTGGTTTACAGCAACTTTCTCTGAAACACTTCAATGTGTTGTGCACACACATGCATACCAACACCCACCACATACTCACCAAACATACCTTACCAGTTAACCAAGGATCTATGGAGTACACAGTTTATTTCCTGCAGCCCTTTATCAAACGACAGGCTCACAAGGCTGCGTTTCACAAGGAAAACAAACCGTAGCATCTTATCCGCTCACACCAGGCAAGGTCGCACATCGCTTTGCACCTGACAATTGGACACTTGTTTACTTTTCCCGGCTTCGGTTTCCTAGGTATTTTTCCCACCCAGAATGTTTCAGTCAATCTGTCAGTCAACAATATCTCATATAGAGACAGAGCGCATTTAAGTCCCACTGACACCGGGCAGGGGAAGCATTCCATAGTTCTCTATTGAATTTGCATAGAGAGCCTAAGTCTCTTATGCTCTCATTATCTCTCTAAGTCACGCATTATGTGACCTAAGTTCAAAAAACATATGTATGGTAGTAAACTGAGAGAATACAATTATTTTTAGATCCTGTTTGCTTTGTGACACGAATTAGACATATGATGTTTGTCTATGTAAAATATTGTTTTCCGGTCAACAAATGCTCAGTTTGTCGTGCATTTGTTGAAGTATGAAACTGTGAAAATATGTGTATTAGTAAGACTACAAACCCTGTGTCGCGTAAGTGTCATTCCGTTTTCGTTCCACAATCCTCAAACCGAAGAGAGCATTGTTTTGGTTTTTGGAATAACAGGATGAATGTTAATTGAAAATACTACATTTTCAGTTATAGTTAGGATTTATATAATTTATAAGATAGGAGGCCTGAGGTGGGATATGGCACAGGCTTGAGTTTAGGAACTTCTGTAATAGGAAGATATGATTTTTCTTATCTTAACTAAAAAATGACCTCAACTAAACTAAATTGCCTTGATAAGACAAGCGGTTAGGATATTTTTCTGCAACACGGCCCCTGGAGAAGAGACAGGCGCTTGGCTCAAGGTGGCTGTTTACCTTGTATTACCTTGTGGAAACTGGCCCATCGACTAACCTGCTTCCATGCGCTCTCCCACCGGAGACAGCTATAAAGATATCTCTGAGCAACGATGCACTTCTCTTTCCTTCTGAAGTATGTCTGGAGGTGCACCGGTAGTCTCCCAGGCGCCGAGACACTTCCCGGGGTGAATATACAAATTGAAACATCCACCAGAGCTGCACTCGTACAGCCGTCCTGTTTACCTGCATTTATTTACCAACCAACGTCCAACAAGCTTTGTTTATTAAAAACGTCAGCTAGCTAAAACTGTACAGATGAGCAGTCACCGTGGGATAGTTAGCCTCTTACATTTATTGCATTACGTCACGCCAACACTATCAGGAAGATGGGTAGCTTCCCTCATTGGCTGTTAACATTGTCACTCATAAGTCGCAAGTCACTCACAAGCATACGTACGTCCGGCAGGACCCTAGTGCAGTGCTTTATTCATTTCAGTATTTCATTGTCTTTTAAGCAATAACTATAGCCTACATCAGCGGTCACCTAAACTATTTGGAGCTGAGAGCTACTTGAAGGGTACTTAGCAATATGAAGGGCTACTTGTTTGAAACGTCCTGAATAAGAAAGTTACTTAATTCACCTTTTATTCATGATAATATTATTATTGATACATGTTCAAATACAGTATGTGAAGAGACTGTCTTATCACATGTTAAGCTACTGGTCATGATTCCTCACAATAATAACAACACACATACATTCAACACCATTTATGTTATTCAATATCAATCTGTTTAAACATTTGAAAGTCAGCATTATCATCACATCTCTGTTATTTGCTTGTTTGCAAATGTACACATCAATGTGCTGAGTGAGTGACGTGTAGTACGATACCTCTAGCCTTAAAACCCTCTGAGGTCACCGTCGTCGTCCGCGACGAGAGCAATTATCATTATCATATCATATTATTATCATAAAATAAT
>JAODUH010002323.1:0-11434 GCA_027564835.1 Typhlichthys subterraneus | reverse complement strand
CTCCTCCCCTACAGCTCTCATAGGCTCAGACTCTTCCCTACTCCTCCCCTACAGCTCTCATAGGCTCACACTCTTCTCTGCTCCTCCCCTACAGCTCTCATAGGCTCAGACTCTTCCCTACTCCTCCCCTACAGCTCTCATAGGCTCACACTCTTCTATACTCCTCCCCTACAGCTCTCATAGGCTCACACCCTTCTCTACTCCTTCCCTAAAGCTCTGACACTATTCTTTACTTCTCCCTCTACAATCCTCCACAGACACATTTCAAAACATAAACATTGAGCTGAAACAGAAATGTGAGGAAAGGTGGGGATGTTAATTTCAATTAACATCATCATCATCAAGAGCAATGCTTTCATGTTGTTTAGATGCTTGCAGTGCCTGCATATTAAAGTTCAAACAAATTAAACCAAATCACAGTCCGTATACTGGGAATCAGGAAAGGAAATTATGAATCACCACACTATCAAAACGTAAATCTGAATTACTAAATGGAATCAAAATATACATTTTAAATCTATTGAACCTTTGGGGAGGGGGGACAATTCAAAAATAAAAATGACATATTGAAATTCATCCACTGTAAAACTACAGTATAAATCAGATCAAACTTTTAAATCATTACCGAAATTAATAAAATTAAATAAAACAAAACAAAACAGAATTCCTGATGAAAGACATTGCACTGTCACTGCATTGCACTGCATTGCAGTGACATCGTCACTGTACTGTGCTGGCTCAGGCAGCAGACATGTTGGACCAACACAGCCATAGCCATTGTAGGAACCTCATAGCTTTTACTTGGACCAATATATTCAGCAACACATTGATTGGAAACCTTCTTTGTCAAAGTCATAGTTATTGAAATGGTACCGGTATGTTACAAGCAGTGTCTGATGGCTACCACTGTTTTTGTTCACTGTCTATTGATTTCATAATTGTTTGATTCTTGTCCCTGGACAGTTGATTGCTAGTGATTTGATTGATTTCACTGCCTTTTCGATTTCCTGTAGAAATTTACATGACTGTACCTGTAGGGGCTGCCGGGGTGAGGGGGTTGGGGGGGAGGGGCTATCTGGCCTATGCTGCCGGAGGCGGAGCTGTGGGCCGTGGCGGGGTTGGCGCCGCCTACGGGCTGAAGGCGGAGAAGCGTCCGGAAGAGAAGCTCTATGACCTCCTGCCTGGCATGGAGTTGACCCCCATTAACCCTGCTGCCATGGCCCTCAAACCACCAGGAATGAAGCATGCAGCGCAGGTGAGCAAGGCTCTGTCAGATACACTAATTGCTATTGTTTTATATTGGGGGTGGGCGGGGTGTACCTAGCTGTGTCTCTATCCCTTATGAGCCAATGAAAGGTTATTACCATGTCGGTCTATCCAGTCACTCACTCACTAAGTCATCCAGACGTCTCTCCCCTCACCTACTGTATGCAGATCTTAGAGGAGGTATGTCAGAAGAATAACTGGGGCCAGCCAGTCTACCAGCTGCATTCTGCCCTTGGGCCAGACCAGAGACAGCTCTTTCTCTACAAAGTCACTATCCCCGCCCTGGCTACACAGTATCCCAGTGTGTAAGTGTGTAAGAACTACAATGTGGATGTCTGTATTAAGTGCATGGGATGTGCACATTAACAATAACATTATTCAAGCTCAAACTAGTTAATCAAAAAACATGAATTCCAGGTTTTCTCCATTTGTTGCCTCTTCATTCACTTCCTATTGGATCACTCCCACATTTTTCTCTCAGGAAAAATAGGGAGAAAGGCAGTATCTAAAAAGCTTTAAAGGATACTTTATCTTACACGTACACTTATATTATTTATATTACATGTTGAAATGTCATAAAGTTGTTTTCATGTCCTTTACTGTAGATCCAAAGTGATCTTTGCTGTCTGCCTTTCTGTTTCACAAGCCACCCTTTCACACCTGCCAAGCTGTGCTCAGCAGTAGATGAAGCCAAGATCCATGCTGCTGAGCATGCCCTGCAGACCCTGGGTCTACAGGCAGAGGGCGCTGCTGATGCAACCACTGTATCTGCTGCCGTGGCCTCAGTGGCCTTCCCAGGTATGTGAAGGTTCATACTCAATTACCTTACCACGATACGGTGGAGAAGTTGCACTAGAGAAGAAGACAGTAGCCCAAATAATATAAATACATTGGAAATACCTTGGTTTGAGTGTTTGGATGTTCTCTCTCTCTCTCTCTCTCTCTCTCTCTCTCCCACTTCCCCTCCCTCCCAGGCTATACCCTAGCCAGCTCCCCAGCAGCAACTCAGCTGAAGCAGGTTGTGTCTCTGGGTCAGGACATGACAGCCTACACCACCTACGAAGGTTACCCTGCATTTGCTATGACAGCGCGCCATGCTGATGGATATGGAGTGTTCTAGAAAAGACTGGGGTGGGATCCGAAGGCGAGTTAACAGGAAGAGCATTCTAGGTCACTTGTTTGCACATCATCTGGTGTTCTGGTAGAGTGGCATTTGTGTGAAACTTTTTCAGATTTCCTGTAATTGTGTCCAAAAAGTGAATTTACCTTATCGTAGTACCATCTTGCCACACATAACTAAGACATTGAGTGAGGATCACTATCATAATTCCACGTAGAAAGACTGTTGGAAACCACTTTTCTAAAATTTTGCAAAATCCTAGAATCAGAATCCTGTCTGTCAAGATGCAATATAAAAAACTACCTGCCAGAAAATTATTAGATTTTTATTCCAATATTGTTTTGTCTGTATATTGTCTCATTTAACCTTTCATGCTTCACTTTGTGCTTCACTTTCCCCTGTTTGCCAATATTCTCTACCGATCATCATTCTGAATTATACAGCATGCGCATCTAGGACGTTGTGTTGATTTATTTAGAATGATATTGATTGCTCAGTAGAATGAATGCTGGTGCCAAGGCATACATATTATGGTTTATATTATATGATGCATATCAAGAAAAATTAAGATTTAGATTTGATGGGCTAATGGTTTCTTGTTGTTTCTTGTTTGTAGCGTGTTTTATTTTGGACGGCATATATTGTCCATATATATTTAATGTTCTTTTTTTTGCCATGCAATTTTATTTGGCTTTATATAAGGAGTCTTGCGGTGGTAGAATATCCATAAATGAATACATTATTTGCTTGGGCTTTCATTAATTCTTATTTTCCTTTTACAGTATCTTAACAGAGGTGTAAAGTGTAAACATTGTACTTTCATGTAGGTCTGTTGAAGGCATGAACATTTATTTTTGTGTTTGGAGTTCACTGTTGATGTTTGTTTAGTGTTTCAGTATTTACATATTTGCACAGTGTTGTTGTCCATTACTTGCCAGCTGTGAAGTTTTTACATTGAGGAAGTCTCAAAAATCTAGATCTATAACATTATTTTGCACAGGGTGTTGCTTAAAAGGGAATACGACAACAAGTACAAACATTCTAAACTTTTTTGATGCCTTAATACATGTTGCATGTGTTTTCTTATTATTATCTGTACATATCTCAATCTGTATAAGATCCATATTTGTTGGGAAGACCTATTATGCATCTGTGTGTGGATGACAATGTTAAATTTAATTGAATATGTGGCTGCAGTTTGCTATACTGTGCTGCATACGGCTTGCATACAGTAAAGACATACATCAAAATATTAAGACCATGCTGCAAATCCTTCACGGACACATATCCTGAATTACAATAAGATCACACACTGCTGTGTCAAATAGTGTATGTTAAGTTTAGTTTGTCTTTGGTTCATTTATCTAATGTATAATTTCTTTCATAAAAGTGCCTCGTTATGATGAATAATGAATACAGACTGTTCCAAACTATTAATGTATGAGCTGACAGACACAGTCACTGATGGTGCCAACAAGTAAGGAATAATTCACTCAGGTTTGCTGTGGTCTAGTCAGACTAGCCAGGCCATATGAATGACACATTCAAGATATGAATTATGAGCATACCAAAGCAGCGACAGTATTACAAGTGTGTGTAGCACTTAGAACTTATTTTTTTTATACCAGAAAATATCCAAACACTATTTGTATGTTGAGTTATTTGACATTTTTGGGGAGATATTTCAAAAGGTATCTGTATTTCAATAATATGCTATACAAACCAAACTAAATCATAAATGAGTTTGAAATTGTTCTAATATGTGATGCTCAGGATGTGAGGTGTTGGAACTGCTTTGATGATTATAATGTGTCATGATCCATAATTGGCTAGTAAATAAATAACACTGGAATAATAAATAAAAAAACGGTGTCATTCCTAAATACATAGCAGCAATTCAAATATTACTTTTAAATGTTTTTGTAAACAGTTTAATCAAGAGCTAATGAGTCACTGTGGTAAATGTATTATCTTAGAGGCACTTCAGTTAACTTGAAATTAACATTTATGCTACGTATCAAAAATCTTAATTTCATTCTTCATTATTTTGGCTCAACTCTTAACTATTAAATGTGAAATGTGTTTATTTTTTTCCTGGGCAAGAAGGACATCTGGATAGAGCATGACATTGGAACTGTCCTGCATAAATGCAACACACTGCTCAACATTGCAATTAGTAAAGTAAACATGGCTTCAACTTAGTGTTAAGATAACATTGCCACAATGAAGGTGATAAATGTGGCAGGTGCAGTACATCGTGATATTCAGTGTCATTGAACAAAACAGCACTGTTAATATGAATCTATGACTGACTTATTAGCAAACCTTTCATATATGTATGATGTATAGTGCTGGGCAAGTTACTCAGGAATTGCAATAAATTACTATTTATTAATTAATCCTTCAAAAAGTAAAAATATTACTTAGGACCAGAAATCTCGTTCTTGTAACACAGTAATGCGGCATTACTTGGATTACAAATTGTAATAGTATAACTGTTTTGGAAATAGTAATAAGTTACACTACGAGTTAATAAAAAAGTAATAACATTACTCTAACTTGTTACTAGTAACTAGTTACTGCTCAACACTGGATGTATAATCCACACCCATTTAGAAAACAGCTCATGTATGGATGGATAACTGGATGCTAGGTTGAATGAAGAGCAAAAGCCATCTAGTATCACTGTGTAATCAATAGTAATAGTTCTGTGTAACTCTGAACAGAGCGGATGTCACTTCGTAAGGTGTAATTACGGGCGTGAAGCCTTTAAACTCTTTATAGTGGCCACAGTGTCTGATCCTATAGGTGCCAGTCTGAGCCTGCATTGGGATGTGCCACTCTACTGTGGCATTACTCTGTCTGTCTGAGCCCTTCAGCCAGTGAAATCTGGAAGGGGAAGGGAGTGAGAGAGAGAGAGTTGGGTGGGTGTGAGAGAGAGAGAGAGAGAGAGAGAGAGAGAGAGAGAGAGAGAGAGAGAGAGAGAGAGAGATGATATTCGGTCATCAACTATAGCTAAAAATAAAACATAAAATAAATAATTTCATGTACAATGACTCAGAAATCTTTATAATCACAGTGACACACAACCTACCTGGTTTCCCATGATGCATCAGTGTGAACCACTTCCCAGCTGGCAGTTTTGTTGTGGTACATCTCCACGGTAACAAAGGTCCTGTCTCTCTGTAATGCGCATGGTCACAGGTGTTAAACGGTGGAATGAAGGAAGGAAGAACCAACCACCAAAAGAGAAGATCATTCTTACTATGTCCCCTGAGTGTCTGGGGTTTCCAGCCACAAATGTGACAGAGGCAACATCACCCTGGAAACACACGCACGCACACACACAAACACACACGCATGCACGCACACACACACACATACGCACAAAAAACTGACCATAAAAAGTATGACCACTTTACCAAATTACACTGTATTTGCTACTATGTGTATGTATGTGTGTGCGGTGTAGTTAATCACACCGGACTATAAGCAGGGTAGACCTGCTGTAGAACGTCACCAAAGCTGCTATTGGCTGGTTTCTTATCTGCAGGAGCAGCAGGCAGTAAGTTAGTAAGCTGGCTGTCATTAAAGAACGGCGGCTCGGGACCCTTCTCCAGCTCGGCCTCTTTGCCCTGCATGCGTATGTAGACAGATGGGCAGACTGAATATCAGCTCTGTATCCATTCCATTCCATTACATGCTTAGAGGACTGCTGACCTGCGCGATGGCCCTGGCCAGCCCGCTGTATTTCTGCAGGTAAGCACTCAGTGTGTGTGGGCCGTAGATTGTGGAGGCCCCTTCATACCGCTGGACCTGAAGGGGAGCAGTGCTCCAAGTGTATCAATCAGTGGTGCATATATACTAATAATATAGGATAATACAGAACCATGGCAGTATACTATACATTACAATATAGTGTGTAGGTTTTGACTAATCACTTTAAGTGGTAGTGTGTAATTGTGCATAATATTGCATATTTATTTGAGTGAGTGAGTGAGTGTGCGTGCGTGTCTAATCATGTGCAACAATGCTCCTATAAGCAGAGTGTCTGTACAGTACCTGGTATTCCTCATATGTGGTGATGTAGTGAGTGTAGATGTTACTCAGCCCGGCAATGACCACCTCAGTGTCTCTCAGGGAGCCCTCGGATTCAAGCTCCTGACACAGACCCACACACACACACATGCGCACACACACACACACACACACACATGCACACGCACGCACGCACGCACACACACAAACAGATGGAGAGGGAGATACAAAGAAAGAGAGAGAGGAGGAGACAGCACGTAATGCATGAGATGCATGTGTGTGTGTGTGTTTGTGTGCGTGTGCTTGTATTTGAGTGTGCATGTCACCTGTTTGACCGCCTCTCTTATTCTTCTTCCTGACATGGTTCTGTTACAAAACAAAAGGATTCAAAGTCAAAAAGGAAAAAAACATTATTTCTTACAATTAGCATAATGCACTGTGTTCTTGCTAATGCATGACACTCATACATGACACTCATACATGACACTCATACATATGCAGAGAAGCATCTGTATACCCACTTACGTCATTTCTCCTGGCACAGCAACCACAGCTACAGAGCCGATAGTGATGATCTGAACATCGACGATCTCTGGGTGCCAGGGCAGAGGCCTGGACATCTACAGAGAAGACATTTTGTAATGATCTCAGCATCCTCTCATCTCCTCCAAGCTAACATTAGCCACTGCATTACGGTGTGTCAGCATTGGTGTAATGTGTAATGGGATCTTATAATGTGAATGGGAGTGGATGCGAACATGGCCACCTCTCCAGTGCTAAACAGGATAGGTTTGGGCTGGTGGCATTCTTGGGTCTCCTTGGACGGTTCCCCCAGCAAAGCATCTCTGATCCCATCCCAGAATGGGTCGCCCTCCACAGCCCCTGCACACACACACACACGCACACGCATGCGCACGCACCCACACGCACAGACATTCATACACACAGCCCATTTTTGGGTATCCCAAAATGCATGCATTATGTTAGCAGTCCATTGAATCACATGATATGGTGACCTCAAAACAAAGACAAAAGTTCTCCGGACCCTGTGTGAAGTTGAGGTCTCCCCCTCCGTCAGTGGTCCCGGCAGCAAAGCTATAACCCAGCGCTGGTTTGCAGGTCCTGGCCTGAGACCCATACCATCAACACACCAGTAATTAAACCACTAGCCTACATTCATTGACCAATATAGGTGTCTGATATAATTGGTTGGTATTAAAGGAAATATCCAACATCATACAGTACATATACTGTGTGTATTTACTGGTGTGTGTGTGTGTGTATTCTGACCGTATGCGTAGTGTTGATCTGCACTGTAACGTCAGCCATGTTGACCCACTGATGAGCGGAATGGATGGCACCAGTCAGCGCCTTATCTGCTTTATCATACAGCTCCTGTAGGGGGCAGCAACGTATGCATCAAGAAGAGAAGAGAAGTGAAAAGAAGACGAGGCAATAGGAGAAGAGAATGATATAACCTTAGCCTTCTTGTAGATGTTGTGTCCAATGAGTCTCGTGCTGTCAAACATGTCTGCCCCTGGTCCAAATGCTGCACACATCTTGGTCTGAAGATGTATACACACACACACACACACACACACACACACACACAATATGATCAACAAAGCCGATGAAGAATCTGTGTGTTTATTATATGTATGTATTGTATCTCCGTACCCCTCCCACGGGACAGGAGCTGTTTAAATAGTTGCAGGGCAGCCCAGTGTTGAGGCATATCGGCCCTTTGGTGTTGGGACTGACATCGCCAAGGTTACTGGAGGAAAAGCCAGCTACAAATGAGCCCTAAAACAGACAGAAAGACAGACAGGCATATAAACAGCTGACCAACTGATAAAAACAAAATACGTAAAGATGTAATTCTGAAAGATTATATTGGATTGTACATTTGGTGATGCTGAATTCTACGTCTTTTGACAGGCGCGCTTGCGTGCACACACACGCACGCACGTACACACACACACACACACACACACACACACCTCTCCAGGTAGCAAGCCTGTGTTCTTGTCCTGCTCCAGCAGGTAGGAGGCATAACCCATGTTGTCGCTGCTCACCATCCGATTGGTTAAGTTCATACTGACAGCATGTACAGCAAACCAGCTGAAAGAAGGGGTGGAATTTAAATGAGGTATAACTAAAATGAAAATGTATCAATAGAGTAGAATATAATATAATCTGTAGATGTTACAATGCAAAAGTCTGACATCATATATGTTTATATAATCGCATGCTAATCTCAACCGCACATAGTTTAGTGAACAGATGAATGGCATATATAGGCTGAGCCTGGACATGAACATATATGCGCAATCGCTTGGTATCAAGTAATCTACCTTAGCATGCCAACCCCAACACCTTTCACGTCAGTAAACCTTAGCACCACCACCTTATTGTCAGTGTTGCTCTTATATCTGAGGAGGACAAAGAATATCAATTACAAATAACTAACTAGAAAATATAACAATACAAACTACTAATTTTGAAACTCAATGTTTACACACTCCTGCATCTTCACCAATTTCCTTTGTGTTATGGGGGTATGTATTGTAACTAAACAAAACTATAATATAAACAATATAGCTATAACACAATTGAGGAGTACACCTTTAATTCTAGATTTTATATTAAAGCAGAAGCAGAACCTATGCTATGTAAATTCCAATCTGTGATTGTGAAGAATGCAGGGCAACGGGAGGGCTTTTAATCACAATAGCACCACTGTAAATGCAAAGGGAAAGGCTTTAGTGGGCTGAATCAGTGCTGTACCTCAACGTGAGAGGAAACGTGAAGCAGACATATACTGTACTTATTAGTTCCCCTCACAGTCATCACCATGTATTCTCCTGTCCCCCTCCTAGCCCACCTGTCTCTCTCCTGTGGGGGGTTGTTGAGGTAGGAGTGAGGGCTCCGGTTTAGGCTGCTGTCAACCAGCTCGCCTGTCTTCACGTATATCCGGCCTGGTTTCAAGTTACAGTGGGCTAGGTCTATACTCTGAATGCAAATATACACAGTTATTACCATATCTATACCTACCTGTAGAGAAACGTAAAGCTGGAGTCAACCTCGCCCTCGCTATTATCTTATTGCTGTATATGCGTATATATCTGTTATCTAGCTCAAACACTGACCTTGACGATGCCTTTGACAATGGCCTGTGTGGAGGCTTTGATGTAGCCCTTGCTGGTGATCATGAACAGTGTGTACTGAAAGTAGCCAGCCAGGCCCGAGTGTGTGTGTGTCCCACTGAGGAGCACGTTCTCCTGGACGTACAGGCTCCCATACTTGACCTGCAGCTCCTTCAGGACCTACAGTACAGTACAGCACGATATTCATATCAAACTAAGCTATGTATGAACGGGTCTGTGTGTGTCTGTGTGTGTGTGTGTGTGTGTGTGCATGTGGCCGTGGTAAGGTCCGTACGGCCACGACAGACAGACAGAGAGACACAGACAGGCAGACATAGAGGCAGACACAGACAGGCAGAAAGGCATAGAGACAGACAGACAAAGGCAGACAGACAGGCTGATATATAAGACAAGCAGATAAAAAGACAGGCACACCAACAGACAGAAAGACAGGCAGGCAGGCAGACAGACATACAAACAAGAAGAAATACAGGGAAACAGACAGACAGACAAACAGGCAGATACAGTAGACATATAGACAGACCTCCAGCCTTAGCCTCTGAGAGACCATTCCTATATCAGCGGTAACAAACACAACCCTTTTCCACCCGTCATCAATAATGAAGGCTCGGCTGTAGAGACGGGTGTGGATGCCTGCAGCCGTTTGGGCTGGTTGAGCATAACCCATCTGGAGAAACGCACACGCACACGCACACACACACACACACACACACAGTTAGTACACCCTTTCAGTACATGTATACCTGGTTCATTGCACATCCTGCATGAATGTGGATAACCTTCTCCTTCAGATACATACAAGCATGCACACGTGCACGCACGCACACACACACACACACACACACACACACACCAAGAACCACTGATAAACCATACTCATGAATATAGTTGGAAAACATTGTTGTCAATACATCTCATAGCTTGTTAGACAAGTTACAAGTCATGTTTTGTAGTGGAGGCTTGATGAGAGTATTAGCAAGGTGGACTGTATTTATAAGCACTATAATAGGAAGGAGACAAACCAGCTGTAAATATAAAGCAACAGGAACAACCTTAGAACTACTGGTTGTAAAAATGCTTATCTATCTTTCTTACTGCAAAAGTCCAAAGAGACTCTCTCTTATCTCTGATAACTCCCTCTCAGAAACAACACGCATGCACACAAACACACACGCTTGTATTTTTTAACACAGACCAGTGGGATATCGGCAGGAGGTCCAGTGCAGTCGGCCCTGCCCACTCCTATAAGGTAAGGGCTGGTGGCGTTTGGGTCTGGAGCAGGGGGGAGGAGTAAAGGCTATTTGAAGGTGCTCATGTTACATAGAGGCTAAACACACTGCATGGCCACATTACCGTGAAGGTCGGCGATTAGCTTTCTGCATTCATTAGCATGGTGTTGTGTGTGTGTGTGTATGTGTGATCCTACCTGGCGGTTGGTTCCTGGTAGTAGCTATCATAATGATCAGCCCTACAGATACAGCTGACATGCATAGAAACAGGACAGACAAGACCAACTCTAGCACTGTCCGGCCACAGCACACTCTTCCGCTCTCTGCCATGTCACTCTAGCACACACACGCACAAACACACACACAAACATTGCATTTTATGATTGTAAGAAGTTATTTTTTCCCATTATAAACTGTGAAAAAATAGCATATTAACAAACGTGAACATCGGGAGAACGCCTAACTCCAATTCAGAACATAATTTACAAGAAAGACTTTCTAATTTCTTAATAGTGCTGACACTAAATAAACATGTATGATATCCATCCATCCATCCATCTTCTCCCGCTTATCCGAAGTCGGGTCGCGGGGGCAGCAGCTTCAGTAAGGGACCC
>JAODUH010002322.1:0-12123 GCA_027564835.1 Typhlichthys subterraneus | reverse complement strand
AGTACTACAATATGTACAGTAATATTAGACCCCCACATTAAATGTGGGCCCCCCCCCCCCCCCCGGGAATCTGATTGTTCTTAATCAGTGTTTCTCTGATGTTCTGCCTCTTCTTGCCTGTTGCATGTCCTGTGTGTGTCATTGCTACTGTCTGCCACACACACACACACACACACGTCTGAGAAGAAGTGTACTTATACACCCCCCCCCCCACCCAATGGGTAATGATGCTGCCACACCCATGCCTGGGTCCCCCCCCCCCCCACACACACACACACATGCACGCAGACGGCGCCCCCACCTGGTAGATCATGACCTTGAAGTTGCGTCTCTTGAGCAGCTCGGCCTCGCTGGCCTCCAGCCTCTTCACGTGCGCGCCCTGGCGCTCCAGGCCGGCGCGCACCGTCTTCACGTTGACGCTCACCTTGCGCACCTTGTCGGCCATCTTGCTGACACTGTTGGCCGTGGTGCTGTGGGTCTTGGTCAGCGCGGCCAGGTCGGCCTGGATGCCCGTCACCGCACGCTCCATGTCGCGCTGCCGCGCCTCCAGGCCGCCCTGCGTGTTTTGGATGTGTTCCACGGAGCCCATGATCTTGTCCAGCAGGGCCAGGACTGCCACGCCGCCCACCGGGGGCTCTGCCTTCATCAGCCCCCCCTCCTCCTCCTCCCGCTCCCCCTCGTCCCCCTGCGGGGGGGCGTCGGGCTCATCCTCTTCACCGTCGGACAGCGGCAGGTGGAGCTCCTCGTCGTCGGAGATCTCGGTGAGGGTGTGGTGCTCCTGGAGGGGGCTCTGTACCGCGGCCATGCTGCTGTTAGTGGTGTGGGTGGGGTGACGCTCTGGATCAGTCCTCCACGCTCAGGACCCTGCTGCCTGCTGCCTTGCTTCACACTGACCTGGCTTCTCTCACACACTCTCTCTCTCTCTCTCTCTCTCTCTCTCTCTCTCTCTCTCTCTCTGCGTGTGTCTCGGCCGGCAGCACACAGGGATGGGTGTTACCACAGCAGTGCTTTGGTCTGAATGCCACAGCACGCAGAGCAACCCTCCAGTCAGGCTGCAGCCAGCGGCGTATTTCCCCTACAACCCTCCTAATTTTCCATTGGACTCCACCGCACCCCCCACCCCCCCAGTCGTCCTTCATCTCCTCCTCACCACTCCATGGCCCTCCTCCACCGGCCCAGGCCACACCTCCGCAGGTTCAGGAGGACTGGGACGGAGAGCCGGAGAGGAACTCCCCCTTCCCCCGGCTGACAGCGGCAGTGTGTACAAGCTGAGGCAGGAATGTGGGACGGGAGCGGCTCGCTCTTTCCACTGCGCTGCCGTTAGTTAACCCGTTGTGCCGAGCACGAGGCCCGGATGCTGTCAGGGGCAACGCGGACGGTTGTTAGCATCTCATATCACCTATAGTGATATGAGATGGTAATAGGTCCTATAGCATTCCTCTGAATACAAAGTAAATTTCATCAGATCAGACCGTTTGCATTACACACAATTACTTAATCTCAAAATAAACACCGTCAGTCCACATATATTACTACTTATTAACAGAAGATCTCCTTCAGAGATTGGCTTGATGTCTGCCTTCAACAGACGCATCAGAAGGCGCGTCTCCTACAGGCCTGTGGCAGTACTGCATGCTGGTTATGGAGGATTCGTGCCTCCGAAATTGCTCATGGGCACCGCGCCAGTGTCCTGGTTTCAACCTATGTCTGAAGGAGGCTCTACACACAGTACACACTGAGTGAGAAGTAAAGTCTGAGTGTGCGTGGGGACTGGCCGGTCCCTAACAGCTGTCACCCAGAAGAACTTATATTCCGCTCAGCTGTCTGTCTTCATGAGAACGTCACTCTGTTGATCCGATAGGCTGTTATAGGTTTGTGCTCGACACGTTATTGTTGCCCAATTAGAAGTGTTTGTATGGGGGACCTTTTCGATGTAACTGCTCGAGCAGCTCCTAATATGCTTAGCATATATAACCATATTACTGTTAAATAATACACGTTATTCTATGTTTATTCGTTTGATACACGAATCACCTAACAGAGAACCTGTTTATGTTCATCTTTTAATATATTACACACCGTCTAATAATATACATCGTCCAATCACAGCATCCAGTTTGTGACGTCACCGCGGCAGATTAGTGCAGTTACGTCACGCGAAGGGAGACAGCAGCCTGACAGATCCGAGGAGAACATTTAAGCGGCGGATATTACAAGCGTAAGTAGACGCGTTTGCTTTTACATTCATCCCTAAATATTACATTTTAAACTGGGCACTTGCGTCAGTGTGAGGTGGACGTCTAAAAAAGCAGCCGTCCATCGATTATGCAGCAATAAACGCATAATGAAGCGCCACGTATATGTGTGTTTATTGATTGACTTGTATTGCTGCATCCGTCGCAGAGACGCCCTGCGTGAATGGATCCACATTAGCTTCTCTTTACAAATATCGCTGTAGCAGCTTATAATGGCAGGCAGGCTATAGCCTACGTTGTCCGCTTGTGATCAGCAATATCAGCTGCCATTCTGCATGCATGCATGGATGTAGCGTTTTCACCCGCCGCCTGATGGGAGACTGCACGGAGAGATGCTCTTCCGCGGCCTGCCGTGTCCTTGGCGTGAAGGGCAGCGCGATGCCCACTGCATACAGTGGCCTAGTACCAGCCAGCTTGGCCAACAGTAGGCTGTCTGTCGACATATGGCGACGTCCTGCGTAGCGGTGACGCGATCAGACGCGCCTGTGATTAACTCGTCGTTGATCGTGTTTGATAAGCAAATAATGTTTAGCCACTACATCACCATATTTGATCTATAGGCATTCTGAAGACAAAGACAAAGCCGTTGTTACTAGAATACGGATCTAGTCAGTGGTCGGTCCTGTTCCCCGGTTAACAAACAGGCCTGTATACACGTGATGTGTTGATGCACCTGCAGGTGCAGCTACCTGCTGAAGAGGCTTCCAGCATGGGGGAGCTGTTCCGCAGCGAGGAGATGACTCTGGCCCAGCTCTTCCTCCAGTCAGAGGCAGCCTACTGCTGCGTCAGCGAGCTGGGCGAACTGGGAATGGTCCAGTTCCGAGACGTAAGCTTAGCTAAGGGACTCACATCACATCACACACACACGCACACGCACAGCTTCACGTTGACGCTCGTGTCCTTCTCAGCTGAACCCAGACGTCAACGTGTTCCAGCGCAAGTTCGTCAA
The DNA here is from genome assembly GCA_027564835.1 of Typhlichthys subterraneus. NCBI lineage: Eukaryota > Metazoa > Chordata > Actinopteri > Percopsiformes > Amblyopsidae > Typhlichthys > Typhlichthys subterraneus. Next base: position 8,919 of record JAODUH010002322.1, on the reverse strand, counting down.
CGAGGTCAGGAGATGTGAGGAGATGGACAGGAAACTGAGTAAGTCCCCAAACAACACAGGAGCCTGCGGGGCGGCCGCCTGCCTGCCGGCCGGCCGCCTGCGCCTTTGGACAGGCGTGAAGCGTGTTCACAGCTGACGACCTCAGCATAGCTGCTGATAGCGGCTCAAGAGCCTGGAGGTTAATGTGCTGGACCACTGGACTAGGCATATAATGGCTTTCAATACTGTAGGTTAGAGATAAAATAGTTCTTTCAATATCATGTGATACAGTGATTAATACATCCAGGAATGTCCAGGATAACATCCCAAACAACAAACACACTGTATGTTTGGTCAGTGGCCATATTGTTATGTGTGCAGATTTATTTGTGTTCGTACAAAGCTTTTAAAATAAGTTTTCTTTGTGTTGGTATACAAACCTTTTTAAGTATGTTTTAGTTGTGTTTGTATGCAAACCTTTTTAAGTACGTTTTATTTGTGTTTGTATGCAAACCTTTTTAAATACGTTTTATTTGTGTTGGTACAAACCTTTTTAAGTAATAGTTTTCCACAGGATTTGTGGAGAAGGAGATCAAGAAAGCAAATATCCCGATGGTGGACACGGGAGAGAATCCAGAGGTCCCATTTCCCAGAGACATGATAGATCTGGAGGTATCTTATTTTCTCTCATCTGCGTCCTGTTTAAATGGCTGCCACTGAAAAAGTGTGCACATTAACCCAAACAACTGAGACTAAAAATAGTTTTTAATCTCTTTTATGCCACTATTAATGAGCCACAACTTGTCTCTTGTTGTCTGTGGCTGACAGGCCACCTTTGAGAAGCTGGAGAACGAGCTGAAGGAGATCAACACCAACCAGGAGGCGCTGAAGAAGAACTTTCTGGAGCTGACGGAACTGAAGCACATCCTGCGGCGAACGCAGCAGTTCTTTGATGAGGTCAGGTCCTGGTCCTACCATGAGACCATGTAGATACTTATAATTGGTTTGGGGCATTAACTGCATGACCTTTCCATGTAAAGCTGAGTACCTACTGCTGCCCCCTACAGGCCAGGCACTGGCAGTTTATATGGGCTGTGCTTCCAGAGCAGCTGATCTAATGCTGCTATTTCTCTGTGACAGATGGAGGATCCAAACCTGCTGGAGGAGTCCTCCTCCCTGATGGAGGGCAGCGAAGTGGGCCGCGGCGCCCCCTTGAGGCTTGGGTACCACACTACACTCACTTATACTCTCGCTTCAGCCTACTGTGTTTTCCACTGCAGATAGTACTCAGTTGTAGCTGGCCGCCATAGCGACGGCACTGTCCGAGCCACTGCAGCAGTAGATCGATAGTCATTTTGATTTGTCCCTACACTGTTGAGTGTCTTTTGGTAGCCGTGTGCAGCCAGCAGTTCAGAGACATCTCGGACATCCAGCTCTCACTAGATAACGTTACCGTCGACAACCTGCACTTCCTCAACTGATCACGCCGTGGTTTTGCCATTTAATAAAAGGTCAATAAAAGCTGCGGCTGATTCAGTAGCTTGCTGTATGTATGTCCATGTTACGCAATGACGAAGTGACTGTTTAATCCAATCAGTAGTCTGCATTGTTGTCACGTTTGAAATCGCCTCCGCTCGCTTGGAACCTCGCCAGAGTAGTACCTAAAAAAAGTACAAGGCAGAAGGAGCTGCTAGCTCACTGTTTAAGCAGGTAGAACAAGAAGCTGCTAGCTGCTCAGTGAGCAGGAGCATGGCTCTCCCTGGTGTGTCATGTGACCCGATGTCATGTGACCACAGGTTTGTGGCGGGCGTGATCAGCAGGGAGAGGATCCCCACCTTTGAGAGGATGCTGTGGAGGGTGTGCAGGGGAAACGTCTTCCTGCGCCAGGCGGAGATCGAGGACCCCCTGGAGGACCCTGCCACGGTGCCTGGCGCACGCACACACACACACACACACACACACACACACGATATATAAGCACGCGCGCGCACACACACACACACGATATATAAGCGCGCGCACACACTCACGATATATAAGCCCGCGCACACACACACACACGATATATAAGCACACGCACACACACACACACACGATATATAAGCACACACACATACACGATATAAGCGCGCGCACACACACACGATATATAAGCACGCACACACACATGCACACACACGATATATAAGCACACGCACTCACATGCACACACACGATATATATACAGCCGCTGATAAAAATGAAGACACCACTGCAGCGGTTTATTTTTTTACTTTACACATTTTTAGACTTTATGTTCATACTATTACATTTTAAAGAGTGCAGTGGTCTCTTAATTGTTTTCTGCAGCTATACACACACACAGACACACACACACACACAGGTGTGCTCTGCTGACCCTCTGCTCTCCACAGGGTGACCAGGTCCACAAGTCTGTGTTCATCATCTTCTTCCAAGGAGACCAGCTGAAGAACCGTGTGAGGAAGATCTGTGAGGGGTGGGTGTGTGTGTGTGTCTTGACACACCCCACGTCCTGTCTGTGTGTCACATGACCTCACCCCCCTCCTCTGCTCCCCCAGGTTCCGCGCCTCCCTCTACCCCTGCCCCGAGACCCCCCAGGAGAGGAAGGAGATGCTGGCGGGCGTCAACACCCGCATAGACGACCTGCAGATGGTGCGTTGTCATGGTAGCACATATTATGATGACACATCACCATTCTAGTTCTTATTCGTTATGCTAGCTTGAATCCAGTTGACCTGTTATGCTAGCTTGAATCCAGTTGACCTGTTATGCTAGCTTGAATCCAGTTCACCTGATATGCTAGCTTGAATCCAGTACACTTGTTATGCTAGCTTGAATCCAGTTCACCTGTTATGCTAGCTTGAATCCAGTTCACCTGATATGCTAGCTTGAATCCAGTACACTTGTTATGCTAGCTTGAATCTAGTTCACCTGTTATGCTAGCTTGAATCTAGTTCTGCTCAGCCTAAAAGTAATGAAGAAGTACAAATGACAAACTGTCACATGCACTCACAGTAAGACAAATGAAACATTGTGAGAATGTGTATTTATATGGGAACGTGTTACAGTAACTGACCTTGAAGTAAAGCCTGCATATTGTTTCAGCTGCATTACAGAGAACAATGGATAAATCCATTTTCAATACAAGTAGTTCTAGTGAACTGACGTTTTTGAAGTGTACATTGTAAACAACAGATAATCTAAATGGATCGGACATTTTGAGGAACAGAATGTCTTTTTTCCGGTTTCGCATGTTTTTATTATCCCAGTTACAAATGACGCGTACTGTGTTTTATGAAGCAGAATACATGCTAAGCTTACTTTAACGCTGCAGTTCAGATGTATTGGAATGCTTTAAAATGTCCTGAAGAACTTTTCTCTCCAAACTGTATACGGAGGTGTTCTCATGTCACAAGTCTGATAAGAAGCAAGGGGACATCACTTGATTCCTTCTTGATTCTATACAAAGCTTTAAAATGTCTTCTCACAATTGCTAGAAAAGTATCAGAAAAGATGCAAAAAAAAGAAGCTACATTTGAAAGTTTTTCATATGAAATCTATTATTTTGAAGACTTTATTTTTGTTGAAATAGGTAAAAAAAGGCCTTCTTTCCAACAGAGCTACTGACTGACAGCATCTATCTCTGTGCCATCTTTCTATACGCTGGGTAGCGGAGCAAGATGGCGGGGAAATAAAAGAATGCAACATTTATTAAACTAAATGTATAATATTTATATATTGTAACGTTAAAGACAGTACATGGTGTTTGTTTTTAATGTGAGGATCAATTTTCTCCAAACTGAATCTTCAGGATCAGAATGAATCGATTGGTTAACTTTGGCACGGATCCGTTTTGATAAGACAGTCGTCCCTCAACTGTAGCTGCTCACAGGTCCAGCTGGGTTCCATGACAACACAATGCTAACCCCCCCCTCCCCAGGTCCTGAACCAGACGGAGGACCACCGCCAGCGGGTGCTGCAGGCGGCCTCTAAGACGGTGCGCGTGTGGTTCATCAAGGTGAGGAAGATGAAGGCCATCTACCACACGCTCAACCTCTGCAACATCGACGTCACGCAGAAGTGCCTCATCGCCGAGGTGTGGTGCCCTGTCTCCGACCTGGACTCCATCCAGTTCGCCCTGCGCCGCGGCACGGTGGGTGGGCTGCTGTGCTCACGCACGCACACATGTAGCACACACACACACACGTAGCACACGCACACACACACACACACACGCACAAACACACGCACACACGTAGCACACGCACACACACACACACACGCACAAACACACACACACACGTAGCACACACACACACACACGTAGCACAGACACGCACGCACACACACTGCTTACCGTCCATAATAGTATATAGTATGCACTGTACTGTGTTAGCCTTTGGTTAGTCTGGCAGAGCCAGCCTTTACATAAATAAAGTCTGGGACACAGCGCTGGCTAAATGCGTCAGTACCCGCCTACTTGACATGCAAGGTATTTTGATTGACATTGCCAACAACCAACTACGTAACTCGATGACCAAGTCGGATGTTAAACTTCAATGAGGAAAACTAAAGAGTGGCTGTTTTACAGGTATTCTGTAATCTGTAAAATGTGTAGGCTACGGTTAGATAAAAATAAACAGAATATTTTAAATGAGTAAATAAAGCACTGCACTATTATTCTGGAGACATACTTGTGAGTGACAATGCTAACAGCCAATGGCTATCGACAGTATTACTTCCCGAAAGTCAGAGAGTAAAGTGTCGAGCTTATGAGAGTATATGTATCAGACATTCAGCACAGAGCTGCTTATGTGACGTAGTGCTGATGGACAGAAGAGGCTGAGACCAGCCTTTGGTAGCCTAGAGTAGGTCAGGCGATACTTTTTTTTTTTGTTTGCTTCGTTTTGTTTTTTTTACAAGTTTTTACTTCACAGTAGAGCAGCCAGCGTCGTTCACACGCACACACACACACACACACCTCACAGTAGAGCAGCCAACGTCGTTAACACGCACACACACACACCTCACAGTAGAGCAGCCAACGTCGTTAACACACGCACACACACACACACACCTCACAGTAGAGCAGCCAGCGTCGTTAACACGCACACACACACACACAGTAGAGCAGCCAACGTCGTTAACACGCACACACACACCTCACAGTAGAGCAGCCAACGTCGTTAACACACACACACACACACCTCACAGTAGAGCAGCCAACGTCATTAACACGCACACACACACACCTCACAGTAGAGCAGCCAACGTCGTTAACACGCACGCACACACCTCACAGTAGAGCAGCCAACGTCATTAACACGCACACACACACCTCACAGTAGAGCAGCCAATGTCGTTAACACGCACGGACACACACCTCACAGCAAAGCAGCCAGCGTTGTAATGCCCAGCGTGTCCTCTAGGAGAGAAGCGGGTCCACGGTGCCCTCCATCCTCAACAGGATGCAGACCAAACAGACTCCGCCCACCTTCAACAAGACCAACAAGTTCACGTCGGGCTTCCAGAACATCGTCGACGCTTACGGCATTGGCAACTACAGGGAGATCAACCCAGGTCAGAATTCACCATGGTAACGCTGTGAAACTGTGGGGGAGTTAACATAAGCCATGAAGTATGTGTCAATAACCTGTAATCACAGCTGGCCGTTAGCCAACTTGATAAGCCACGATCCTTTCTGCCTTCAGTTACTGACATTCTACTCTTGTACAGATGGCTTAGCTATGCCATATGGTTACATTATAACCATATTGTTACATTATAGCCATATTGGTTACATTATAACAATATTATTATATTATAACCATATTGTTACATTATAGCCATATTGGTTACATTATAACAATATTATTATATTATAACCATATTGTTATATTATAACATATTGTTACATTATAAGCATATTGTTACATTATAACAATTATTTACATTATAACCAAAGGTTATGATGCAACAAGCAGCGTAGTCTAGTCCAGCAGTATTAACCTGCCTGCCTGTCTGTCTGTCTCTCTTCCTGTCTGTCTCTCTTCCTGTCTGTCTCCCTGACTGTCTGTCTCTCTCCCTGTCTGTCTCTCTCCCTGCCTGTCTGTCTCTCTCCCTGTCTGTCTCCCTGCCTGTCTGTCTCTCTCCCTGTCTGTCTCTCTCCCTGCCTGTCTGTCTCCCTGCCTGTCTGTCTGCAGCGCCCTACACCATCATCACGTTCCCCTTCTTGTTTGCGGTCATGTTTGGAGACATGGGCCACGGCCTGCTGATGACGGCTGTTGCCCTCTACCTGGTGCTGCGGGAGAGCCGCCTGCTCTGCCAGAAGAGCAACAACGAGGTCTGGCTCTCCGTCGCCGCGACAACGTGGCTCCCCACCCCCCGTCCCGACTAGTTACAGTGTACTGGATGAGTTTCACATCTGCAGTTTGCCCAGTCTTTAATCCTCCGGTGTCTATGTGCAACACAGTGATGCGTTCAAACACACGTCTCCCTGCAGATGTTCAGCATGGTGTTCGCCGGTCGCTACATCATCCTGCTCATGGGCGTGTTCTCCGTCTATACCGGCCTCATCTACAACGACTGCTTCTCCAAGTCCCTCAACATGTTCGGCTCAGGCTGGAGCGTCAGGCCCATGTTCGGCCCCAAGGGGGCCAACTGGACGTGAGTGGGCCTGTGGGTGTTGGCAGAAGGTTGAGGGTTTGACTCTGATGTCTAGCTTCTCCCTGTAATGGTGCTCATTGTACGTAACTGGACAAAAGCATCCCAAATGACATCAATGTAAGAAAGTGGATAATTAGAACTCATACTTTATCCGCTGGAAAAGGGGAAAAAAACCTACGGACTTACAGATGGGGGTCAGCCACACACTAGTAGCCTATTTATGTAGCTGCTGGTGGGCGCTATAAACATTTGATATGCGTAATGTAATCAACGTGCCTCGATGGAGTGGTCCATCTCTTAACAATAGTTACAGCAAGCAGTTTATAGGGACTATATAATGATGTGGATGGATACCACACAGTGTCTCTGTGTTCCAGGTTCGCGACGCTGGGCGGTAATGCGGTGCTGCAGCTAGACCCGGCTGTGCCCGGCGTATTTAACGGGCCGTACCCGCTCGGAATTGACCCGGTAAAGTGTTACCTCAGTCACCATGACGACGACAGTAAACAGGCCATGTTGCCGATTGCACGCTCTTCACAGCTGAGGCCCTCTGTGACGCCTCCCCTCCCCTTTTGCCCTGTAGATCTGGAACATTGCCACCAACAAGCTGACATTCCTCAACTCCTTCAAGATGAAGATGTCGGTGATCCTGGGTGTGATCCACATGCTGTTTGGGGTGTCCCTCAGCCTCCTCAACCACATGTGAGTATGAGGAGGTGTCCCTCAGCCTCCTCAACCACATGTGAGTATGAGGAGGTGTCCCTCAGCCTCCTCCCCTCAGCCTCCTCAACCACATGTGAGTAGGAGGAGGTGTCCCTCAGCCTCCTGAACCACATGTGAGTAGGAGGAGGTGTCCCTCAGCCTCCTCAACCACATGTGAGTAGGAGGAGGTGTCCCTCAGCCTCCTCAACCACATGTGAGTATGAGGAGGTGTCCCTCAGCCTCCTCAACCGCATGTGAGTAGGAGGAGTTGTCCCATACGTGACATAATATAGAACACATCAGTCCTACAGTATAAGGCTACCATCTCCATGCCAACCTATGGTGTCCCTGCTGCAGGTACTTCAAGAAGCCGCTGAACATCTTCCTGGGGTTCATGCCGGAGGTGGTGTTCATGGCCAGCCTGTTCGGCTACCTCATCCTGCTGGTCTTCTACAAGTGGACGGCCTACGACGCCTTTAGCTCCAAGGAGGCGCCCAGCCTGCTCATTCACTTCATCAACATGTGTCTGTTCAACTACAGTGACCCCACCAACAAGCCCCTGTACCACGGACAGGTGCGTTCGCCTCACTGTGGTGGAGATGTGGTGTCATGTACTGTGTGCACTGTGTACACAGTGGTTTTCATGTGCAGGATTTTCCCACATTTATTACAGCAGACTCGCGGTGTTCCGGACAGAATCCGATGTGCAGCTACTTTAAACGAGGTTCAAACGAGAACCAACAAAGCTACAGTTAATGTGATTGCATCACTGTTGCCAGAAAGGGCTTGGCAACATTCTGGCGGTGGGAATAGTATTTGTTTAATTAAAGAAAATCGACCGCTTCCACCACTGAACGGAACACCATGACCAGCTCCGTTGTTGTGTGCTAACGCTGTAGCGGTTTATTCCCTCCGCTCTTTCCAACGCTTTATCCAACATATTTAAATATGTCTTAATGTCAATTGTAAACATAAATCACTTGCAGGATATTTATACTAATACTACATTATAAAAATGTGTTTGATATAATTAAAAAAAAATGTATTCACACTTGTCATGTCTCGTGTATTTTGCTCAAAAAACTTTAGCTTATCATAAAACAAAATTTTCACAAACATAGCTTGAAGCTCCGCCTGCTGGGCGTAGCTTCGGTACTAACTGAGATCCTGTCTAAACGAAACGATCTGATCTGAAAATCTGATTTGGCTGAAAGCAGAGGAAAGCACACTATAACAGAATTCATAACATTTTGGACCGTGACGTAATTTGATTTCTGTGACGAGTTTTACGTCAAGTGTACAGTACACCATGAGTTAAAGTGGAAAATGGAAGACTGAGACTACGGTATCAGGATTACATGTTTTACAGTAATACAGCAATACTGTATTGTAGTATTACTGTAATACTGTGTAGGGAATACAGACAACAGACCCACCATGCTAGTACCAGACAGAACTTTTAATGTGGTAAGCATGCTGTACAAACTGACAGCATGTCCCCCAGCCTTCCTCCTTGTGTTAAGGCAACCCAGCTGATATACCTGACTGGGG
>JAODUH010002321.1:0-12123 GCA_027564835.1 Typhlichthys subterraneus | reverse complement strand
GAGAAGGTGTGGTGGACACTTATACACAGTCCACGGGTTCAAACCTTAATAATCCACAGCATGAATTATCAATGGGGCGTGGTTCGGCTGCTGGATCACTACACGGGGTTAGAACCAGAGACTTCTAGATCACCTGTCGCCTCGCTCTACCCAATGTCACCCCAAGAGTTAATGGCATGGAGCCTCCTAAAGGTTGCTGCCCACTGGCCGAGTGGTTCGGTGGTGCTATTAACTCAAAGTTAATTTAATTGAGAATCTTATATTGACTCTCAGAAGATGCTAGAGCCAAAACTGGATTGTGGAATCCACTTAGTATTAGCATATTTTCTCATTATTTATTCAGGGGAAAAAAGTCTGTAAAGTTTGTACTCTCAAAAAAACAATCAAAAAAAAAAAAAATTTTTTTTTTTAAATAACCACTTGATACCATTTTTTATACAAAAAAAAACAAAAACAAATCTTTGTGAGAAAAAAACAAAGCAGAACAAAGGTAAAATATACTGTAAGCTGTTGTAACATGTACATACATGTACAACACATGTACTATTTCCGTAACCATTTTAGAATTATACAGTATGGAACTTTACTCATATTATACTGTATACTTCTGCCTGTACAGTACTCATTAGTGATGGCACAGATATGATACGGAGATCGGAAATCGGTCCGATACTGACATAAATAGCTGGATAGGTATCGGTGACAATTGGACAGTTGTAACCGATCCATGGGGCTGATCTAATTCAATTAATTTACACACGCAGGTCTACAGTCAAGACCTGCGTGTGTAACCTACCCAGGCCACACTATCAGCAGCCGGTTTCTAAAATACATCTGTCCTAAAATAGAGACTGGCTGTCATTTACTTTGCAACTTAACTTAAAACTTAATTTAACACTGGAATCGGATTGGTACTCGGTAGTGGGACTGAACAAACTGGATCATGCCATCCCTAGACTTATTGAATAATTATCTTTATGACATGTCTGCATATTGGATAATCGTTTTACTGTAGACTCACCCCTTATTGTATGTTATGTACTGTATTTGATTTGTATTTATGTCATTTAATGTCTTCATTCCTGCATAAACTGCTAATCTTTGCATTTGATCAATTTTACATGGTTAAAACAAACAGTCTCCCCAAGCTCAAGTGAAACCACCAGCCTAATATAACACCAATTACGAGTCTCTGTACTGGATGGTACAACAGCAGGGTGAACTGTATGTGAACATATACTGAAATTGTTCAAAAGGAATGGCTGCTAAATACAGCAACATTACAGCTTATATAGGTATTCTCTTTAGTTTGTTCTGCTCTTTACCTGAAAGTAGAAGAAGGCCTGACCAAACCAGTAGTGCATGATGGTCGTCTGTGCCGCGTCGTAATGGAGCTTCTTCCAGATGAACTGGGTCATGATGCTCTGAATCAGCAGACAGCAGCACAGCACCGGCAGGTTATGTGCTCGAAACAACAGGGACACTAGCAGCACCATGCCACTGTAAATCTCCCATAAGCCCCTGCTCTTCAGGCAGGCGTCGGCTGTAATGATCTGGGACCGTAATAGGTCCTTGGTGCCCGTAAAGAGGATGCCCAGCACAAACACATAGACAAAGCGGGCCTCCACGGTGCCTCTGGGAAAACATGACGGCAAACATTTAGTGGACTTTACACTCTTGTGGTGAAGCACACTGATCATTCCAATCTGTACCTCAGGGGTTTCCAAAGTGGAGTCAGGGACTTCAAGGCTTAATCACAGAGATACTTTTTTTAGAACTCTATATATACACATTTTTAGACATTTTAATTTTAAGTGGTTCTATATGACCTTCTGCCACTAGATGGCAATATAGAGAACCAGCATATCAGACCTAAAGAAATGCTTTGTGCCCCCTTTCAATTACAGTAGATACTATCCCTTCTAGATTCCTGAAAAAAGGTTTTATGTTCCATAGTGCCAAAAATGCTATTGTTCAACATCTCTTAAAGAAAACTACCATTTGTTTTAAATAATTTTAGATCAATTTAAAATTTAGCTTTTTTATCTAAAATATTTGCCTCCCAACTAATCACTCACATGAATCACAGTAACATCTTTGAGCAATGTCAATTAGGTTTCCCTACACAACACAGCACAGAAACCGCTCTTGTTATAGATACTAATGATTTACTGCTCACTGTTGAAACTGGGGCCTGTTCTACTTTAATCTTGCCAAATTTAAGTTTGATACTGTGGATCACGATATTTTTATTAGTTGCCTTGATAACTAGGTTGGTATTAAAGGCGCTGCTCTTGCCTGGTTCCGCTCCTATCTTATGCCCCCGATCACACACAGCTAAAGGCGTGGCCGCTTCAAAAGCACTTTTATAAAAGCCCCGATCACAGAGATGGGCTGCTTTGTGCCAGAGAGAATGGTTGCCTGGGCCAACTGTCACATAGATGATGACTCTGCACCTTGCGCTGAAAAGTTTAAGATATTTTAACTTTAATGCGCATCTAAAAAAAATTGCTCAAATAATTATATAACATTATAGCAGCAAATAATTATTTCCTTTGTAAAGCTACAGTGGAGTAAGCATGCAAGCAAGCAAATTTTATTTATATAGCACTTTAAAAATAGACCCAAAAAAAAAAACAATAAAATCAACATAAAATACAAATAAAACAATGAAATCAATGTCAATGTCGGTTTTCGAAAGCCAAAGAGAACAGGTGGGTTTTAGGAGAGGTTTAAAAGCAGACAACGATGAAGCCTGTCTGATGGGCAGAGGTAGAGCATTCCAAACTGTAGGAGCTGCCACAGCAAAGGCATGATCCCCTTTCAGTTTTCGCCTTGCTTTAGGTACACTCAGGAGCAGCTGGTCAGCCGACCTGAGTGAACGGGTAGGTGCATAAAAGTGTAGCAGCTCAGAGATGTATGGTGGAGCTAAACCATTTAGGCCCTTAAAAGTCAACAAAATCATTTTAAAATGAATCCTAAAATGTATGGGCAGCCAGTGTAGTGAGGCCAGGATGGGGGAAATGTGCTTGTATTTATGTGTTCCAGTTAAAAGACGTGCGGCTGCATTTTGAACCATGTGGAGACGGGCAACAAGTGACCCACTGACCCCCACATACAGTGCATTACAGTAATCCAAACAATTGGTTACAGAGGCGTGGATTACAGTTTCAAAGTGCTTCCTTTGAATAATTTACTTTATTTTGGCCAATTGCCGTAACTGAAAAAAAGCTTGATTTAACAACAGCCCTAATCTGTCTGTCCATCTTAAAGACAGAGTCAATTTTCACCCCTAAATTTGTGATTTTTGGCTTGGAGTACTGAGCCAAGGAACCCAGATCAACAGCGGGGGTCCCAGTTTTACCACCAAAAACCATAACTACCGTTTTACTTGCATTAAAACTTAAAAAGTTAAAAGCCACCCATGTCTTGATGTCGTCAAGACACTCGAGTAATGGCCAGACAGTGTCATTCTTTTTTAAGGGAACATAAATCAGGTAGTAACACAGGAGTAATTGTGTCCTGTGTAGAGAATTACATCACATTCCCTTTGTATGGTTTCATAGCGGTCCAACCGCAAGTGCATGTTTGTGCGTGTGCGTGGCCCACTAAGTATTTGTTGCTGGTGCTCTAGTATGCTATATAGTAGCAGAATAGATCATGTATAGGTTCTGCAATTTTAAAGGGAAGAAGAGATCTTGAGGGGCTTCTCAACGTGTGAACAAAGTGTAGCGACTCAGCTAATTACACCCTTCACCGTGTATTTACAAAATACATCTAAAACATGTCAAATAGAACTAAGAATGAGGGTGGCAGCCGAATTTGATATTACATATTGCATATGGAAAAGAAAAACAATATATATTGATTCACATATACACAGGCGTATTAGAAAATCGATTTTTCTCGAAGGCCTTCATAAATAACATAAATGCACTGCAGAATTGAGCCGTTCCATTTATCATCTAAAGTGTCAAATGATAATGTAAGCTAGGTAATGTTACCTGTGAACTCTTTCATCATTAAAAATAGACCTACTAATTACTTACCATAAAATACATCACAGTATCTTACTGCATTTTATTTAGAAGCATACATAAAATGGAACTGATAAAAGAATCCTACTCCTGAACATGTTCCTCTTCAATAACCATTTTCCATAAATAATTAATAATCAAAAATTTAAGCTTTAAGGGCATGCTTGCAATAATGAAGGCAATTGCATCAAGTCTACAGTATATTTTAAGTATTTAGCATATGCTCCCATGCAATGTTTCTTTCAGTAAAATACAATAAGATTTGGCAAATATATTCACTAATAAACTCACTTTTGAAGATCAAAATCAATACTCCCAACTTGAAATGTGAACACAGGTTATGTTTGTAAAATCAAATATTGTGAGAAATAAACTGCTTCTGTCAGAGAATAAGATCACAGACTATAGAGCCATTTTTATCTCAGTTGCCAGTCATAGCCTTGAAAGCACTATACTGTAGGATAATAGCTGACCCTGAAGCAATCACACAGGTATTGGTGGTCATGTATTATTAATCACAGCTTTTATTGAAAGCCGTTTTTTACAGAAGAACTAAGCGATGATATGACCCATACAGCAACCTTCCATTTCCCCAGTAATTACATTCATCATTATTTGATGGAAAGCAAATGTTGAAAACCCACGCCTGCATTTAAAAGTAGAACTGCTGTGAAAATGTCCTGGGTTGCTTATTAGTTTGTGTGCAAGGTGAATAAGTTAAGGCATTCCTATTCTGTCTGTGCCATTCACAATATAAGTTAAAACATTCCTATTCTGTCTGTGCCATTTACAATATAAGTTAAAACATTCCTATTCTGTCTGTGCCATTTACAATATGTTTTAAGAATTATCCAACAAGTATTTTACCAAAAACGATACTGATTCTATAATGTGAGATTTTATCTGTACGTTTGCAACACTAATAAACACATTACTTGACCAATAAAGATACTTCAACACTTGCTAAAGGTATGTAAAAGTGGGAAAAGCAAAAATGGTTGCTTCACAGCAGCCTATTCCTATACTGTACCAAATAATAAGGGTGGCATAGCTGCTCTACTGTATTTCCTAGCATATAGGCATTGCAAACATGTTTGTTGAGTAAGGTGACAGTTATCAGAGACACAAGCCTGAGATTGTTCACTGCATGAAATATGTGCTTACGGCATGTGAATCCATTTGGTGTTTTTGTCATTTAATTTCTGTGTATTTTTTGAAGCTTCAGACTGTCCCCATCCATCCATCTTCATCCGCTTATCCGGAGTCGGGTCGCGGGGGCAGCAGCTTCAGCAGGGGACCCCAAACCTCCCTTTCCCGAGCCACATTGGACTAGCATGACTAGCCAAATCGATTTGAAGGTATTTGTTGCATTTTGCAATGCTAATCATACACAAATGGTCGCTTGTCAAAGAGTTTTACAGATGAGCTCACTGAATTTCATGTTATACATTACCCTGGCAACAAGCTTTGGTGATATACCACGACTGAGTAACGTGAGACAGGTGAGACTAAACCCTTGGCATGTTTGCTGCATCACCTCCATCAATCAGACTCAGCCTGCAACACATACATCAGCCAAAAGAATGTATTCATTGCCAGAGGAGAGATTGACGCGTGGGCAGGAATGTGTGCCCACTCTCTCGTCTTTAGAGACGAAAGCATGCGTCTAAAGGTTGGTTAAGCTAGTTATCAACCCATAACAACAAATGCTTAGAATTCCTAAAATACCAGCATCCTCTGGATGGATAGAGTTAAAACATAAGCAAGGTCCCATATGAAAAGTGTTTATATGAGCCCACATATTTGCTGAATTGGTATACTGAAAGTGCAGCATCACAGGTTTGTCATCTAAAAATGGGTTGTGAAATGATTGTGAATATAAAATTCCCATCTACCTCACGTTACTAAGTGATATATAGCCATGCACAGTTAGTTTCTCTATGTATTTGTTAAATTATTCTGTGTGTTTGAATGTTCCTTGGATCCAGTAAGCATTTAATGCATGGGTGTACTTTCTGATCACTGATTAGCTCTCCATTTCTGAGGTGCGCTCTGATTGGGCAGCGTGTGTTGGCTCCTGGAGCGTACCAAGTGAAATTAAGGAAGGGGGTGTAGTGGGATGTTTGTGGCTTATGTATTGTGGCTAAATGGTAATTATGACTGAATGATGCATTATGATTTAGGCAATGGTGTATGTAGGTAAAGTGTGTGTGTGCGTGTTTATGTAGAAAGGATATGAATGAACATGCCTTTCTGAAATATGTATTTATGAACATTCTCATGCAATTGAGCTTGGTCTCAGCTGACTACTATTTAAGTTCAGGTGTGTTAGCTGGGAAGGGGGTGTCTGTTTGTGCTGTGAATGAAGATGTCCTTGCTACATTAAAGAGCTGTTTTATATATATATTGTGGACTGTGTGATCTACTCCACCTACTCGGAACCGCATCGGTCATCCCTACAGTGGGTTTTGTCCATCTACCCTACAGTCTGAGGTAGCCTGATGTAACCAGACCTAAAAATTAACTTTGTTAATAAGATCTGGCAATGCTCCATTGGAAAGTGATCACCTCTGGTTAATCTTGAATCTATTGGACAGTGCTTAACCAATCAATGCTGCTACAAGAGTTTTGATTGCCTCATCTATCTCTACCACTGTTTTGAAACACGCTCTACTTCACGTCATCTCACTGATGATTGAACCACCAGCAGGGTGGCTGTGCGAACGTTAATGCAAACAGGGTTTTCCAGACTAACTTCATTTTACTGCATTCAGGTCAATTTTAACACCAGATGTGCCTTTTCTCCATCAATTTATGGTGGAGATTTATTTAGATAAAAGAAAAACACAAAATCCAGGCACCAGGTGACAAAATATGCTCTAAGGTAAAATGTAGACCTACTGGTTTCAAATTCTCTTGTAGATCTTGTTTGTCACTTAACAATATTCCTCAAATAACATATCGCTGGGCATATTTACTCTTCTGTTCTATTGTCTGTCTTTTGTTTGTGGAAATAACTTCTTTAAATGTGCATGATCACTGACAATATGGCACTTTTTCACGTTAGTATTTTCATGTTAGCATTAGCGCTTGATTTGTGATAGCACGTCGAGCATATGATGAACGGCGATTAAAATGTAAAACATGCTGCAAATGCAATTCCCTGATATTTATTTGACCCAAACAATGCTAAAATTCCATGACTTTCCATATCAGGAGTAGACAATTTTAAAATTCCATATTACAGATATTCCATTACCAGTGGGAACCCTGTAATATAGTTTCAAACTAAAAGCCATGTGTGTGTTTATGTGTACTATATTCATGTGTGTGTGTGTGTGTGTGTGTGTGTGTGTGTAGGGGTTCACTGGTGTTTTGAAGGAAGTTGGAATACATTTCCAATTTTAAGAGGGGCCGGTATGCATGCATATTTTCCAAATGAGCTACCTGCACAACAGTGATTTGTAGATAAAGTGATAAAAGAATAAATGGGTCAAGTTTTATGCAACTGCATGAAAGAGTGTACAGAAAACCTCTCTCAGGGAGACATCGATAAAAACATGAACACTTTGAAAGCCCTCCTCTGATTTGTTCTGTAGAAATAAACCACACGTTATAAGAAAAAAAACAATGGAAAATATGAAGGTCTAACATCTATGCAAATGTGGCTTACCCTGTCAGGAGACTCTCCAAATTATTTTATTATATTTTTATCTATCTGGAAGGGAGTATGTGCTTGCGTGAGTCAGTGTGCATATGTGCCTGTGTGTGTAGGTGTGAGAATAAGTAACCTTCTCATGCATTCAAAATACTACAAGCAAAAACAAAACCTTACATTTGGTGAGAATACTTTACGTTTTAAGTGATTAAAATTTGGCTGGAAAAAAATTCCAATACATTTCAATACACAATTCACACATTTTCTCCATTATCATAATTCACATTTTAGTCAACCAATAAGAATGAGACTTTTGTACCCATTTTTAGGACTAGATATTTGTGTATTTATATTTGTTTGTTTGATTATGGGCAGAAGCCCACCTAAGGCCAACTCTTAGAACACACAATTTGAGATGGTCTGATAATCCACTGTTGTCATTCATACATACTGTATGGGCGTGTCCCTACAAGGTAGCAGTGAGGTGTGTGGGTGGCTAGGGGTAAGAGGCTGAGCTTTATAAATAGGTGAGCAAGTAGGGGAGACTGCCAGGGAGAAGAGTTGAGGTTAGGCTGTTGGCGCTATATGAACAGAGGTCATACACATCCAGACAGGAGAAGCATGCGCTGTTCCCGGCACTCATTACTCCATGACAGCCGAGGTTACTTGCAGCTAAGTGGTGTAATGCTATGGCATGCTGAATGAACATTTCCCAAAGCAGATATTTGGAGGTGGTTGATAGCAGTTATTTTCAGATATTGTCAACTAACTACAGTTAGTATAGTATATAATACAATAAGACAGTGAAGCAAATTGGCTAGAATACCGATACTATTTGGCAGGATTGGTGTAACAAGTGGAAAAACTGCTCCGTTTATAAAATATAATGAATTACATAGATACACAAACAGTATAATATAATAATACATTGTAATCAGGTGAGCATAGCATAAAAACATAAATGTTTAAAACCACACAACCATTTCCGCTACGCCACTGAAAAAATTATAAACAAGTGATTAAGTTCGATCCAACATACTGTATTTTAAGCCATTTTATATGAGTGGCTGGACTTCTGACACTTATATGTAAACCATTATTATTATTTAATACTAAGTCATTTAAGTCTTCCCAACATCATCACGGTGAAGGAGAAATATTTTACATTGATCAATATTCCCGACCATGAAATCTCCCCACCCCTTTGTCATTATAAATTATAACTGCATGCATACAATGAATAGAAATCTTATGATAGGTTATATGATTTTCTTTACGCAAAATTATGTGCATGCCCGAGCCAATCAGTGAAAGTGGACAGGCTGAGTTGTGCATGGGCGCGCGCACACACACGCACACATACACAGGCAGAGCAGACCTGGAGGCAGAGATTAACATGAACTGTTTCTGTGCTCCAAATGTAGTGTAAAATTAAAGGAAATTCTGGTAGAATCATGTATTGTATATTTTTATCCCCTTAGTGTTGAGATCTGCAGAGAACATCATGCTGCCATCTGCCTAGAAAGATACCATGTAATGTACAAAACAGATCTTACACTGTCCTTCACTTCACACAGAAAATCTCCTGCATTTTAAACCGTGTGAGGGAGTGAAAAGAGTTTCACAGGCGGATACGGTCAATAACTAAAATACGAAGGTGAGAGACTTACTTGGACACACTTCCACCGGCATGTTGCCACGGAAACAGGACGTTTCCCACTGCTGCCCTGTAGCTGTAGACCCCTAACAGTCCAAGGGCCAGTGCAATCTTGGACACCCATGAGCACCGGCGCTGAACCAGGAAGTAGATGACAACCAAAGAGAAAGCAGCCAAGAGGGAAAGTATCATCTTGTGTTCGGAGCTGGCAAAAAACAGAAGCAGGTACAATCTAATGCAAATAATATATCCACTGTATTGATCCCTTTTACAGAGATGCCTCGTTGGGGTAAACAAAGGTGTAGCTCATCACATAATTTTGAATGTTTCATGTTATTCTACCGGTGCAACAGTATAGACATAACTACAGTACCATTCTACGAATCATCAATCTACTGTAGGCACATGAAAAATGTGCCATTTTTTAAACTACGTAAACTACTGTATCAAAAAGTGTCGCACTAGTATGCATTACATACTGTACATGAAAATGTCCTATAATTAATAAGATTAATTCATGATGAGCTACACCTGTGTTTGTCCTTCCCTGACTCCTCTGTGAAGCAGGTCCGTTGTGACACTAGGCCCTTATGGGTCCTTTAATAAAGCAGCACTTCATTCATTTAAAGAACTAATTCAAAATATTGGATATTTTTGATGTCTCCTTTAGTGGAGTGTTGTTGAAACCTTTCAACCGCACCTTCAGCAATATTAAAAAGGCCAAACTCATCTGTTGTTATCTGGATGTGAGCGACATGGTTTGAATTACGCCACATTGAGCACTACAAGGAAATAATAGCTCAAAGGACAAAGAGACACAATGCCTAGTGTCGATCATAAAAATGAGCATGCATGCATATCTCATTATCCAAGAAACAGGCGGAGGGGAGGGAGCAGGGAGGAGCCATGCCGGATGGAGAAAAGCTCACTGATTATACCACAATAACCCACCTGTTGAGCCAGTGGCCCATGTCTGGAAGGTGAGCCCACTGCACCCCAGTGTGGTTGAGGGACCGCAGCGTACGGCAGCATGCCAGCGTAAACGGAGGGGTGGCTAGAGCCAGCCACTTCTCGGAGCCAAGCTCGGCCCTAGGGGAGCCAGGAGGGTGAGAGTCTTTGGAGGGAAGGAAGTGCTCCTCCACCTCACCACTGGGGCGCTGCTGCTCCCTGAAGTACTTGCGGCAGACATCTTGGAAAACGGCAAGGCAGAGGGTGCTAAGCAAGAAGTACCAGGTTTGGTGTTCCTCCTCAACGAAACTGCTGGCTGTTAGGCTGAGAGTGTGTGCCACCGTGCCCGCCAGCAACAGAACGTCCAGCTCTGACAGCAGCCACTCTCCACCACTGGTACAGGGTAGAGGCTGGAAGGGAGATCGAGGGCATTATGTGTTAGATTCTCTAAAACCAACTGCATGAAAAATGTCTATTAGCTATAATCTGTTATCTTAAGGCATTCTTTATGTAAATCGACTACTTGTCAGCATCCTTGAGCAAATGTCTAAACTGAGCTCCATTATCATCACTGGCTTCCCTGGTCAAGGATACAGCGGAGGCACACAGTGCAAGATATTCTAAGGTGTAGCCAATACTTTCTATAATTTCGAGACGTGGCGGTAAATGCGCACAACGCCAGCACAGTAACATTGTTGGATCAGAATGAATAAATGATAAGTAGGAGGGGTGGGGGCTGGGTTAGCTAACCCTAACTCTTAGTTAGTGTCTTACTTGTATACATGGCACTAGTGGTCGCCCTTCACATTGCTGGCCTAATAACAAAACATTTATATGTACTGTTTTTCTATCAGCCATGGCCTGAAAAACATTGAAGAACTCTCCCTAAACTCGCCCTAAATAATTATCATACCTGAAAACAATACATTGCAAAAACTTTGCCTTGTTTACTCTGCAAAACACTTATTCAGTTACAAGAAACATAAAAGTTTCACAAAGACTTACCAAAGACAAGTTATATGCATTTGCATTTTATATAGCCTATTACATCCCTATAAGCTACATAATACAGCTGTAGACATAGCTAGGGTTGGGTATTGTTTGAATTTAATCGATTCCGGTTCCGATTCCGATTCCGCTTATCAATTCCGGTTCTTATACAGTTTCTTATCCGGTTCCGATTCCAATATTTTTTGGAGAAGAAATACAACATAGGGACCATTTTCTGACTTTTCATTTAGGCTATAATCAGTCAAATCAAGTAAATGGTGACACTGACAGGATTCAGGAAGGGTTCTTTTTCCCTTAATTTATAAAAAATAAGAGAAATAAGAATAGCCTTTTTACATGTGAATATGTGTTAATGCATTTAATTATTATAATTACATACTGTAAGTTTACAGCATAGAATATATAAGAACAGTTTACAAAGGGTGAGTAAATTAACAAATCATGTTTACCAGCTGGTTTAAATTCAAGAACACTATTAACTAACATGAACATTTAGGTCTAGGTGCACCAAAGATGACCTTGTATGACAATATATTACTTTACAGTATTAATCTTGTTTAATGTCTGCCTTCCCATTTAGAATTTAATCCAACCTGTAGAATTCTCATATTCATTTTGAGTTTCTTTCATCTGATAATTCAGTTCTTGATCATGTAATAACCTGGACAATGTTACATGCATTGTCAACCTTTTGAGTTTAACTAGGCATAGGCCTCTCCGGGAACCATCACCTTATTCGTGGTGGAGAGGTTTGTGTGTCCCTATGATCCTGAGAGCTGTGTTGTCTGGAGCCTTGTGCTCCTGGTAGGGTC
>JAODUH010002320.1:0-12124 GCA_027564835.1 Typhlichthys subterraneus | reverse complement strand
ACACAGAATAATTTAACAAATACATAAAGAAACTAACAGTGTATGGCTATACATCACTTAGTAACGTGAGGCAGATTGTAGATCTTCCTCACAAGTATATAGACGTATGCCTCTAAGATGAAGCTAAAAAGGGAAGGGTATCTTGCATAGTTTTAAGAGAGGTTATCTTCAGTGCTATTGCTCCAGTTTTTGACTCATGAGAAATGCATACTTATACGATAGAATGGGCATTTAACAATACCAGTATTGTATATCAGGTTGGGGGGGGTTCTAAATCCAGTTGATCCTGTGCCAGTGCTCACCTGACATGCAGTCCAAACTGCCTCTGTGATCATGGCCAGGTGCATGCCTTGACCGTCCCAGGCCATGTCTCGTTGACGTCTTGGCCCATCTCCTGCAGCTCCTCGACCCCCCACGCCCTCTCCTTCCTGGCAGCAGCAAAATTATAGCAGAGAGGGGGGCGGGGGGTTGGGGGGTTATCCGGAGGCTACATATGCAACCCTTTCCAAGGTTTCTATGAAGTTTACCAATGACCGCTTCCCTCCTCAATGTGGCCCCAAACCAGAACTGCACCACATATTTAAGAGCATGCATACACAAATAAACAACAGATTGTCAACTGGAATGATAATATGAAGGAATATACTTATAGGAATTAAAGTCAAACCGAGAAATTGGAAAGAGGGGTTTAAAACATAGTTTGCCCATGCAAATTCAAAAGAAGACAAGATGTCAAGTGGATTATTTTTTTGCCACTGCATTACTACAAATGTCTGGTGGTAATTCTTTCTAAGTGACATGGGTCATTCTGTGTACCCACTTACCATTGGACAAGAGTAAGAGGGAATTCCCTCTTTGCTGCTTTGGAATGAAATGTGTGCACTCAATGAAAGTCCAAACAGGTAGATAGGATTACTCTAATACCATCTTATCTAATGCCCTTCAATGGCCTATAGATACTCTGTTTAGCTTTTCTTTTGTCTTTTGTGTCAATAATATCACAATTTTGAAGTACAAAATCTTTAGTTTATTTTATTCCTATCTATGTATCAATCAACCAACCAACCAACCAACCAACCAACCAACCATCCTTTTTTGTCATACCTGCACCCCTGCTGCACCCATGCACAAAACAGTGTTGGGCAAGTTACTCATGAATAGTAATAAGTTACTATTTACTTATTACTCCTTCAAAAAGTTATGATATTACTTTACTTATTACTGTGTATTTAAAGTAATTAGTTACGTTATTAGTTACATTACTATATTACTTTCACAATTACTACCCTGCCTAACCCCTTCTGAATTACAACCTATATAGCCAGCTACTTATTGGAACAATAATGAACCTTAGGAGTCAACAATCAGCCAAAGTGAAAACATTGCAGCCTCTCAAACCAGATGACTTGACAAGTTTGGTTCAATTAGTCTAACTTAAGTTTGCTAGGACCAGAAATGTTGTTCTTGTAACGCAGTAATGCAATAACTATTAGTTACTTGGATTAGTAATTGTAATATTATACTGTTTTGGAAACGTAATTAGTTACACTACTAGTTACTGGAAAAAGTAATAACATTACAGTAACTATAGTTACTGGTAACTAACTGCCCAACACTTGTCCTTAAGGTCCCTTTACAAATGTGTTATAAATATAATTATGTTTAAAGAATTTTCTTTAAAGATTTAGAGTGTTTGTACTAATGCAAAATGAAAAAGCTGTAAATGCGCCATACAATCCGTGAAATACATATAGGCCTATGTAGTTTAGACTGATGTGTGTAACAGCCAAGCACCTCCAGCATATGGGGCTAAGGCGGGAACAATGACACATATTAGCCAATAAACTATCTTTTCAATGGCCAATAGGACATTTGAAGTCAAGTGTCTGCAAGTCTGCTGTTTTGGCATGATGCTGGCAATGATCTGTTTCCTCGAAGGAATGCAGTAGTACAGGGTTGATATTCAAGGTAAGTATCTTAGAAAATGTTGTGTTTTTGCCATAGCACAACAACGTCACATGTCTGACACTACAGGTGAAGCTTTCATTTCCCTAACAGGCAAATAACGGTGTTACTTTACTGTTAGGCACGCGGTGTATTAATGTAATTCGTGGCTTTGTAATGTTTTAATAATAATAATTATTATTATTATGTGTCAGAATATGTATTGTCGTCATCATACTGTAAAAGTAAAACGTAGCCTTTTCTTTATGTTGTCCCTGTCAACTGTACCGGTAGAGTACGGTACTTCACAAGACTCTAGTCTTGTTCATTATTCTAAGAGTGGACATTTTTGTGGATTAACCTATGGTCTCAAAGTAGCGTGTTGCACACAGCACAGACCAACTTCTTTTGCTTCTTCTGCTTTCAGATGCAGTTTATGCTGTTATTCAGTCGACAAGGGAAGCTCAGACTTCAGAAGTGGTATGTGCCCTTGTCTGATAAGGAAAAAAAGAAGATCACTCGAGAGTTGGTGCAGACCGTTTTGGCTCGAAAGCCCAAAATGTGCAGCTTTTTAGAGTGGAGAGACCTTAAGATTGTTTACAAGAGGTCAGTAGAAAGCGCATACCGGCAGGCTTAAGCAGAACACTTTGCAGTTGCCACACATTATATGGTCGTCAAAATAGACTAGTCATTTTATATCTTGGCATAATTTACAACAGAAAAGGGGAAGTTAGATGCACAATTACAACATATATTGCACTGATCAACCTGCTGAGAAGTCAGTCTGGCAAATTATTCTTATCTAATTACCATGCCAACAGATGGGTAGCTAAGTTATTGGTGACCCAACACAATCCCTGCAGGGCACCTGCAATAGCCTTACACAAATAGAAACCAATTGTTTAACATAGAACATTAATATTTTTAGTTGAAGTAAGTTTGTTGTTACAGAAAATTCTGTTTAACTTGACCGGTTTAAAACATGTTGATGCAAACTGCCTGCTCTGTGCAGTGCAGTGGACAAAAATATATATTTTTAATGTCTTATATTATTCAGATGGCTGTTGAGAAGATTCTAAAGTGGTGTCAGGACCCTGTATATCAACATTGTCATACTCTTTGGAAATTAAACTAGTGGTTGATGTATCATATTTCAAGGTGTATCACCATGATACCTGTCTGATATTAAATGTTTTATTTGTAGGCTGGCTACTATTGTATATTGCTTTTATATTACTATATTGTATATTGCTTATTGATTCTGTCTAATAACAGTATCAATAAGGGCAGCCAGTGAAAATTGAATCAAAGTAGACTATTTTTTGTTAACTCAAATTTGTTAAACACATTTTTCAAATAACAAATCAAGTGTTGCCAATCATACATAAATTATTTGGAACCGCACTATTGTTAATGTATGTTAAATAAATGTGTATGTCTACTTGAATGTTGTTACAAAGCATGCAACTAATTAGCTTTCTGACTTCTGACTATTTCTTAGCAAGCACAAACTTTAAATAGATCTAGAAACTCTCAAAAGCTTTGGGGTGGAGATTTTACAAAGATGGCTATCTTACTTTTGCAAGTTTGTTCATAAATGTCTAAATATGCCTGAGGCTGCTAGTATATTTGATGCTGCTAGTATAATTGATGCTGCTAGTATAATTGACCCTGCTAGTATAGTTGACCCTACTAGTATAATTAACCCTGCTAGTATAGTTGATGCTGCTAGTATAATAGACCCTGCTAGTATAATTAACCCTTCTTGTATAGTTGACCCTGCAAGTATAATTAATGCTGCTATTATTGATGCCACTAGTCATTCAAGGGCAGCAACCATGTTACTTGTTCTGCAGCATCAAGTTTGGTGAAAGAAGGTAAAACCAAATGTCGGTTGTTTCCTGATAAACCCACCCAGACTACAATGCAAAGTTGTCCTACAGTATGCTCCAAATTAAATTGTATCCTGAATGGAAAACCAATAGAAAGATTATTTTAGGCTAGGCCCCATGTGTTCTGGGGAGGCAGAGACCTTTATTAGCCATCACATGCCTCTGGGATTATCAAGGGTTTAGAGCCACGGGTGAGTAGAGCCACATTTACGGAAGCCCCTGTGTCCCATTTCAGGATTTTTATTGATGGCGATGATTACTTTGGTGTAAATAGAAATGCTTTACGTCGCCTTAACATTATCTCAGGACCTTTTTTTATCATAAATGTGTAGGCTTTAAAGCAGTGATTCTAAATGAAAGGTTCATTAAATGTTTTTCTAGCAGATCATTTTGATTATACTTTGACTGATATGTATTATTGTTAAGAAAATCTTATGTTGTTTGTTTATGGGGTGGAGAGTTATAAACCTCTATATATAATGCTATGACTCAAGAAAGCTAAGATCAACTGCTTTATTGAACTAGTTTCAAACTAGTTATTAACTGAATTCATAATTGACAATCAAGTTGTGTGGCTTGTACTCTGTTGCAGATACGCCAGTTTGTATTTCTGCTGTGCCATAGAGGACCAGGATAATGAGCTCATTACACTGGAGATCATCCACAGATATGTGGAGCTTCTGGATAAATATTTTGGCAGTGTACGGTGCCATGTCATCTTTGCTGTTTTTGCTCTTGTCATTCTGGTTTATTCTAAATTATAAATTACATATGTATTTTTTTTTACTAACAGGTTTGTGAGTTGGACATTATTTTCAACTTTGAAAAAGCCTACTTCATTTTGGATGAATTTTTGCTGGGTGGGGAAGCTCAAGAGACCTCCAAGAAGAATGTGTTGAAGGCCATTGAGCAGGCTGACCTGCTACAGGAGGTAAGGGTCATCTCAGTTTGTTAACTGCTGTGATACTATATATGCATTGTAGTATACTGTATTTTGGTAGCTCGTGCATCTACTGTTTTGTATTTGTTTATAACATTGACACAAACATGTTATTGTTGTGCTATATATTATTTATGCTGCATTCATATGGATTCACGCAGACGGTAGACAGACGGTCTAACTGGATATCGTTTTAGTGGATGAGAGAGGCCATCCAAAGTTAATATATTACACTTTTTGGCCGTCCCCTGCAACGGAAGTTACAACTGGATGTTACGTGACATCACCATTACTACACGTCATCATGCCTGTTTTCGTTTTGCCGCTATGCCATTCGTCTGTCTGACTGTTAGATTGTTTCTCCCGTGCCTTCTGGAAGGTGTTGTCTGTCTACCATCTGCCTGAACCCGTAAAGTTTACGGGCTCAGAAAAATACATATACAAAATACATGCTGCGTTTACGGCGTAAACGCAGCATGTATTTTGTATATGTATTTTTCCATTATCTGGACTGCATGAATATAATTATGCACTTCTACATTTGGCAAATGTTATGCACTTAAATGTTTTCCATACATGTTTGTTTGTTTCAAAGCAAATATATTTGTTATTCCATTACCCAATATTGATTTTAACTGACACATTTCTCTATGCCTCTGTGTATCTGACACTCTTGTGATTTGCAGAATACTTTCAGAAGACTTTCAGATGCGTCTTTTCCCAGGTACAGTTGGTTACACCAGATTAAGCCCTTGCTTTTTAGTAGTATTAGCTGAGTAGTCTTAGAAGTAAACTAACCAACACATAGCGAGACAGCAGAAACAAACATACCGGTATGAGCAATTATTTAAATCAGTATACATTCAGGTTGAACTTACTGGCATTTTGTTTCTCCTTCGTGTTTAAATGAACACATCTTTCTCAAATAATCCATTAAACCATGTACTGTATCCATAATTTACAACCCATCAGCATATCTAAAATGTTGTACAACTGTCCTTTTCCTTCATTTGCATTATTTTAGACCTTTAGGAAGAGAAAATCTTTCTGAATCGTGATTGTCAATAACTAATGCTAGGGACTGAATTCAATGTTAGCTGTTATATCTGTAACAATATTTTACGTGGTGTTATGAGAATTTACAAAATATGGCATCTTGTGAAATCATGCAGGGAATAATATACATTTCTAGATTGTGCATAAATACATAATTAGCACTGTATGCCATAGAACTTTAGCCTGGCCCCGCCCTACTACGCTCTCAGGTCAATATATTTGTCTGAGATTATAGTCTGTAAATCACATTAGCGTTTGCACAGCCACACCGCAGCTGGCCCAATCAGCGTGAGTTAGTGAGTCAAGCGTGTTTCGAAGTGGTGGTAGAACTATATGAGGCGATGAAAACAATTGTAGCAATGCAGATTGGTTCAGCGCTGTCCAATAGTTTTCAAATTTACCAGAGGTCTACGACAAGTAAAACTAAATGACTGCGAAACGCCTGCGAACGCTTCTCAATGGCGCATGGCCAGACCTATTCACAAAGTGAATATGGTTTGGTTACACCAGACTAATAGTACACTGCAAATTGTATGCATTCTCTCTTAACTTATAGAGATGTTAAATCAAAATAATATACTTTGTGTCCGAGTCTCTGGTTTTCCAGAGTATACGAAGTGTTTGATTGAAGTGTCATAAATTTCCCAAATAACATGCAATAATGTATGCAAATTAGGACCCCCTGTCCCGTTAGATTTGAGCATTTTGTGGGATCTGATGGAAGTGGTCCTTTTATGTTATTGATTAGACTACATGAACATAGTTTTTTGATGATGCTAGAAATCAGTTGTGGGCAGATACTTTGTGTGGAAGCAATTATGTCGAATGCCAAACAATAGTTAAACATTTGTTTGGCATTATATATATGTGTGTATGTATATGTATGTATATGTCAGGACAAAACACAATGTACACAGTATTTGTTCTGGAAATATACATTTTTATATCAGACAGTTTTTTTTTGTGTGTGAATTTGTGGCAATAGTGTATGTGAACATAAGATAAATGCATTCTGTGTACTGAATACCATTATAATCCTTCCAAGACTGTAATCCCTCTAACCGATAATCTGTGTGAAGCAGCCAGTTTATTTACAGTCAGCATTTAGCAGTTATACTTCCCAGAATGTATTCTATAGGTACTAAAATATTCACAAAACTTTACTACCTGCTTTGTAACGAGCAGGTAGATTCTGGCTTTGTTAATGTAGCATACGTTTTTGCATTCATTTATTTATTTTGCATGATTATTTCAATAATATTTGGAAAGACGGAATTCAGAGCAATTTCAAAATAGCTGCATTAGCCTGCAATCGCTGACGCCACCTTTTTAAACGGACAGTCCGTTACTGCATTACAACACCCCAAGAAGCTGGAATATTCCCTCTAGCTTGTTTGAAAATAAAACCGCATGAGTGCAATGAGTGCCGGTGGGGCACTCCATTGAATTACAAAACATTGATTGGTTGATACTAGGCCCTCCCACACCTGACTACTCCTTTCACACTTGGGTGATTATTTGGCGTTCTGGGCTGCTACGGGTGTGTCCCTTTAACAAAAGCATTATGTAATGTACGTGTGTTATTAGACAGAATTTACGACTAACAATAGATGATTAATAACCTACTTACTGGCACTAATGGAACATAATGCAACAATAGCTTCAAAGAATATGCATGCTGCCAAAAATAGATTATGTTTTCAGACTTGACTGGTTATCATAAAGATGTATACACTTTATATGCATGGTGCAATGAGTACATGATGAGAGACATTATTTTATTAACGATTTAAACATTTCTCGGGGGCTACAGTAGATGTTGCTGCACGCATAGCCGTACATGTTGATGAGTAATGTGTTTCAATCATAGCTCAGGCTCTGTACTATAGAGACATAAACAATATGTGTGGGGACAGTTTCATGCACACACCTTTTAATTTCAGCAGTGCACAGTGGATCTCCACACACGTCTCTAATGGCATGCTGTGAATGTAGGTGCTATAGGCTTATGAGATCTCATGAGACTCATTCTATGTCCTCAAAACACTTTGCCTCGCAGGTGTGCTGGTTCCAAATATGGCCTCCGAATCCTCTGGTCTT
The DNA here is from genome assembly GCA_027564835.1 of Typhlichthys subterraneus. NCBI lineage: Eukaryota > Metazoa > Chordata > Actinopteri > Percopsiformes > Amblyopsidae > Typhlichthys > Typhlichthys subterraneus. The sequence continues at coordinate 4,192 of JAODUH010002320.1, read as the reverse complement.
TTCCAGAATTAGAGCCACTGAGGTGAATACATTTGTGAGTGGATCAAGGCTTACCACTAGAGCCCTCTAGCCTGATGTAGGTCCAGTCACCCTGCTATCACCCTCTCTGCCGCATCTCAATACTTAAGGAAGATATGGCTCCTATTATGTGAATAATAACAGTCTATCTCCAGTTGGTAGACGTTTGTGTTAAATAAAGAGGAAGAAAACGTCCTTGTGTGTCCCCAGTTTGTATCTCCTTGATGTTGAATGCTTAATGCGTCACAATTCAAAATTGTTTACTGTATATGCATTCCACCTGTGCCAACCTGTGTTCGCATTAGCAATATCTTGACTGTATGCTGTTAAAGCATACAGTCAGCAATAATTGTGTCACTGTACTTAACTGGAACTGTGCATTTACTGTATACCCCAGAAGGGTGTGAGTGTAGCTCTCTACAGGGCAGGAGCAGATCGGGGTGGGGTTTAACGCTGCTTTCACCCACGTACATCGAGGAGGGTGCTGCCTGAGCCATACAGTTGTCCGTTGCTTTGTTGCATGCGTGTCATGTCTGCCTGTGTCTTTTCTAAGCCCTCTGCATGTCTCCTCCCCAGCCCCGACATGAGTACTTTAACGTGCCTATGTACTGACTGACTGGCTGTCGTCGACGCTGCCACCGCCGCTGCTATCCACAGGCATGCTGAGCTGCCCGTGCCTGGCACCTGTCTTTGTGCCCTTTTCCAGCACCATTGCATCGTCATTGGCTCTGCACATGCAACAATATACTCTACTCGCAGACAATACAGGCTACAGTGCAAATAACATTGATATATGTTCTGTAGTGTGGCTGCCCTGCAGTGGTGAAGGTACACTAAAAGTGATTACCTCCAGAGTTCCACCCCAGCTAACTGCTTTAGTAGAGAGGAACGCCACCCACCCTGTTATCGGGTGGGGGAGAATCTGTTTTGTTACACTGGTTTTAACTTTTAGGGATATTCTAGATACAAAATGAGTCCCTCTTTTAAATATCTTATTTTCTAATATGAATACCGTTTTTACATTTAGTGTCTAGATGCATTGTGACTTATTACACCCTGATATGCATTGTGTGTGGAATAGAGTATGTTGTTACATACTTAATGTTGATCCGCCTCACTGTTTCAATGCACAGTCATCTGTAAGTTTATATAATGTCTCCCTGGGTCCACAGCTTAAAGCAAAGACTTATTCTCATTTTGACGTATCCATCAAAGCCATACGCAGATGCTATCAGGACAGTTTAAATTACTCAGATGTTATTAGGGTTTGTATGTTACGTTGAATGTTAGCTAAATACTATTGGCTTTACTCCTTCCAGTCTAGAAAACAATCTTTTCATATAGTATTGATGTGTAATTTTAGTAAACTGATAATAATGTGATTAATTACTGCTTTAGATAAATAGTCATATCTGAAATAACCTTTCAAAAATATCTTAATAATTTACATCTGAAGGAATGTGTTTATTTTATATTGTAGCTAGAGCTTTAGGGCATTATCTGGCAATCAAAAGGTTACTGGTTAAAACCCCAGTCCCTGAGTAAGACACCCAACCCTTACTGCTCCTGATGTGTTGGATGTCAGCCTGCATGGCTGGTGAATGTGAGAATCCTGTATAGTACAGCACCCTGACTAACCCACGTTAGAAAAGGCGCTATATAAATGTAGTCCATTTACCATCATTTTCAGTAATTACATTGACATTTATTTTCGTTGGATATATATTTTTTATTTTATGATTTAAATGTGGAAGAAAAGACCACTAGCTAAGTGGTATGTGATGTATATTATAACTAGATGAAGTGCAATGCCTTGCTACAGTATTTGCACACATATAGATGTGTGCACATAAGATTTCATGTCAACATGATTATGGGCATTAGAATAAAGTAAACTGGTTTTCCTTGGAAAGTACATGCACACTAGATAATATTTGTGCATTGAAAACTCATTAGGATTATTCATTATTATAAACTGGTATTGTTTGAAAAATGTTACATAGGCCTAGCTATAACATGTTTTTAAAAACATCTGGAATACACATTAAAGTATTGATATGGTTTATCTTTTTGTGCTTGTTATAACAAAGTTTTACTACTTTTATTAAATTAAGTGTTTTTCATGGCATTAATTAAAAAAAACAAAAGCCCAATATGTACAATTAAATGGAACAGTGTTGGTCCTCAGTTTAAGAGATTTGCTTTGAAAAGACATATTTCCCTTTTAAAATCTCATGAAGGAATTGCATATTTGTCATTGGTCTCACAAAACTACTCTCTTTACTTTGTGCCCAACCTTAGGATGCCAAAGTAAGTGTTTTAATTTATATGTCACTTTATGTTTCAGAACATAAAGCTAACTTCTGTGTATTATAGCTTTTTGGTTTTATGTTGACATTAGCATCTATCTATACATTTTTTAATTTTTTTTTTTTTGCCTTTGGAAAATAATGTGATTATAATTAAAAATTCTAATTAATTTAGTCACAATCAGACAGTAATTAATTTTGTATGGACTACTGTTATAAACAATATTAAACAAGATTAAACAAGAACATCTTAATACAGCTAGATGTATTAAGATGTCAGTGTTCTATTGACACAATTTGGTTTTACCACTAGACTAAATTTGGACTGAATTTGGAATTGGACAACTAAAACTCAATACAATGGTCATAGAAAGCTCAATACATAGGCTACAGTATACTGATTAATGGTGTATGGGTATTATTGAACGGGAAAATAACAACATAGTTAAACAAAATTCACAGTAACAATCAGAACATGTAAAAGGACAGGGTGATTTACAGTCTGATTATCCTTTGAGTATGACAGGACATCAAACAGCTCTCATTTTTATGCAACTGGTCCATTGTGTTCTTGTCGGTATAAACATGAATACTCATGTATTTAAAGTATCAGAGATAATGAGGCATCCCCTCACATAATGTGGTTAATCTATCCACCCATAGGATGGGGAGACCCCACACAGCGTACTGGAGGAAATTGGACTGACATAAACAGGGTCTTCAATGTGTTTGCAGCATCAGTCCCATCTTTGACAGCTGCTCTTCTGCATTGCCCACACATTTTACATGGGTGCACACACTACCTTTGATGTGTTTCTATTACTTTTCTCTAAAGCTCTGACTTTCTTTTTCTACTACACACAATGTAGCACTGCTACCAAGCTTTGACTGAATTATTGCTTTTTTGTGTATGATCTCCACAATACCAAGATAAGAATGATAAGGTAACTAATAAAATTCAGCTAAATTTGTTTTTCTGTGTTAGTTCACCAATGCATTATTGTACGTACAATACATAGTAGAAACCAAAGAGTATAGGCTGTTTCATTGCACCTTTGTCCTTTATTCATTGTACTATTGAACGGGATTGCAACTGTGTTGAAAGTACTGAGTTACATTTTTTAATATTTGAACCCAACTCACTGTGATCTGTGATGCATTGCATTGTAAACGTATACATTGTGTCATAACAATATACAAGTGTAAAATCTCATATAGTCAGTGTTAAGTGACAATATAACTGATATACCAACTGACTGTTCAACCAAATGGTTCTTAATGTGTCAGATGTTTTACTGTAAAATTATATAATTATATAATTATATAATTATATATATATATGCATTAGTTAAATATGTGTATGAAACATATTGTTTTCTGGTTAAATAAAATTGTAACAAAATATGGTTTAATTGTCAGTTTCTGCTGTGTTAACTTATGGTAAGATACAGCAAAACCAGGGCTATCAAAGTAATTCCTTCCTACCACCTACAGTGACATTTATGCCAATCCTTACTAAGTCTAAAAGACTGCAGTATTTAAAGACTGCATTTTATCAGTCCAAATTTGTCTGTCAATATAAACTGTAACTGAAAGCCAGATATTTACAGCTTGCATTTTTTTCAAATGATTGAACTCCAGATAAATTAATAATGTGCGCATAATCATTACTTGATTTTATTTTATTTTATTTTATTTTTTTAATATATATATATATATAGAGAGAGAGCGAGAGAGAGAGAGAGTGTTGGGCAGTAGCGTCGCTACAAGTAGCTAGTTAAACTACATTTATGAGTAGCGTCACGGTAGCGGCGCTGTTTTCTGAATCAAATAGCTTTTCAGTAGCGAAGCTACTAATTGATCAA